>CM042559.1:40000-235000 GCA_023630585.1 Cranoglanis bouderius
TCAGCTCAGTAGAACAGGTTCTGAGGGCCCGTCCAGGAATGTTGTCTGGTCCTGCTGCCTTGCGGGGGTTAATCCTCCTCAGTGCTTTGTGTACCACAGCTGATGAGACAGTATGAGGGGGGCAGGGCGGTTGGATGGTCCCAGTGTTTGTATGATTCCTCTCTGTATTGACACCAGGGGTCTCAAAGCGGGTATAGAAGGTGTTGAGGTCATCCGGCAGGCTGTCTGAGGAGCTGATAGTGCTTGCGGTGGTACTGAAATCTGTGATGTGCTGCAGGCCTTGCCACATCCACCCGGCATCAGCAGTAGAGTAGAAACTGTCCAGCTTCTCTCTGTACTGTCTCTTGGCCGCTGTAATGGCTCTTCTCAGCCCGTACTTTGCAGCTTTTTTGTACTCTGTCTCATTTCCAGATGTATATGCAAAAGATCGAGCACGCAGCAGGTGGCGTACCTGGCTGTTTATCCAGGGCTTCTGATTTGGGAATTTCCTGACTTGTATGGTGGGTATGATGTTATCAACACAGGTACTAATGTACCGAGTCACATACTCAGCATAGTCCTGAATGAGGCACCTGAACATGCCATGCTGAGTTAACTTTAAATACTTGTTTTATAAAATCATGTTAAAATCTTTGCATTTTAATTTCTTAAAATTACAGTACAAGTTCCTAAAAACTTGATACAGCATAATACTACCTTATGACTGGAAACTACAGTAACACTGTTTCTCAGTTTTTGACTTGGACAATGTTGAACATTTATTCCAAAAAGCAGTTTGAGACAATATTTACAAAGCATTATTTCACCAACCTGTTGAAGGTAATTAAATGCTATTTCATTTAGTCATAGTAAATTGTGTGCAAAAGCAGACTTTTAATGAGGAATGGGCAACACTTTACAATAAAAGTACACGAATAATCCTGCATTAATGCCTGAATTAATAATCAACTAATGAGTTAAGGGATGTAGTAATAAATAATTAAGACTCCATACTAAAGGATTAGTTTTAAAGTAAGAACCAGGTTCAGCCATCTCCCTTGACCTGTTGGGGAAAGCAGAAAGAGACTAAATGAGCAGAACAAACTATATCAATAAATACTGGAAGGTTGGTGATGCCAGTAACCACAAATCAGAAACCTTCAGCTCTGGAGCCAGAGGTACCTGCAGAAAGGTACCGGGATTAAGATTTCATGGTTAAACACTGACAAACAGCTGGACTGAATTTGGAAGCAGCTGTATGAGAGAATATTTGAATGTTGTGTGTTTTGAATGAAGACTCATACCGTCCCAAATCATTGAACAGGAGTTGTGGCCACACTTGGGTGAAGTAAAGGTCAAACCATTGTTGGTGGAGGGGAAAAACTGGATTTAAGTTTAATTTCTGCTTTTCAACATGTTCTGACAGGAAATATTAAATAATAATGTATTTAAATTAAATTAAAATGTAATCTAATTTGATGATGAACTTATCAAATCCTCGTCCTGAGACAGGGCCCCTCACTGACAACTCCGGCACACACAAGTGACCTAGGAAGACAAAGATTCAAGTGTCTCTTAGTGGGCCTGCATTCAAAATATAGAGATGCTAATAAGCCTTAATGCTTAGTCAAACTGATGTCACCTCTTGAGAACAGGCAGATTACAACCACTCCTGTAAACAAGAGAACATGACATTGAGTTAGACAAAAAATAACCAACATTACAGGTTGGCAAACTTTTCAGTCATTTTTCTGCTTGATGCAGCTAAGAATAAGAAACATGCTAGGTTTTCTTACCTAGCCCTTTCCCTTCACCAAAATCTTTAATGGTCACACCTTTCCAGGTCTGCCAAGTCACACTCTTGAGAATGACTATCACTCTCTGGTGAATTTGGGAGCTGGTTTCCACAGCTCAACAATCTCCTCCAGCTTTGGATGTCTGGCTTTCCACCCCTCTTTTCAATCAGCCTCACCACCTTTGCGGCTGACTGCTTGCGGTGTGTGAAGTGTGCTGAAATAATAAAATAACTTCCCTCATGCAAGTCACTTGTTACACTAAATAAATGGCTCAGTTTGAGTGATTTATTGATTTGTCAGTGGTGTATTTATTGGAGTATTACAGCAGATATTCTTCTCTCTGAGCAAACTGGGAGGCTCACCACCTGTCATAGACACGGTCCTCTGGAAACCCAGCATCAACCCTCTGTTTTTTTCTTTTTTTTTTAATCTATTGCCAGCTGGGTGTCTCGTGACACTGGAAATCTGGTGACAAAGTCAGAGAAGTCCACGTCAACCTCAGGGTTGTGATCTGGAGAAAAGCTATAAAAGGAAGGAAAAGAAAGTTTTAGGTTTAAAATTACTACAAATGTGGAAAACTTGGTAAACAACTGTCAGATGTAATTGTGATGTGTATGAAACCTACCCCATCGAGCCCTCCAGCAGCATCTCTGTGGCCACTACATATTCAGGCAGCCGCATCCTGTAGTGCTGATTGACCACATCGGCGCTGTGTGCCAGATAATAGGCCACATCCTCCTTTTGGCTCCCCGTAAACATCTCCGACTCTCCACAGCCTCTCACACCTCCTGACTGGTGGCAGGTTTCATTTTGTAGCTGCAATAAGAAAATGTGACATGAAATGTTAACTGTGATATGACTGTGTCTGACAAGAGGGTAAAATATAACCGTGTTAACATTTACACATAAGCATATGGATTTATGTAGGTACATACAGGTCATGGAGGCAATTCATGTCTTGTGAGACCCATATACCCAGGCTGAATAAATTCGTAGTACACCTGAAACCACTGTGGAAACAATAGTTACATGACTGTAAAACATTGTAAGCAATATACACTTTGTATCAAACTAGAACTTACAGCTTCCTCCTCCTGAGACAAGGCAAATGCTGTGATCTGCATTGTTGATGTTTTGTGTTGGCTGATGCCAAATCACAACCCTTCCATCAACTGTCTTTCTGTTGACCCTCTCTGCTACCTGGAAAATAAAGAAAAATTAAAATTTATTAATGCATACATTTCCAACCATTACAGCATATCATGGGGACAAACACCTTCAAGCTGTTAAAGCAGATGAACTTAGTCATGCCTTGCACAGCTCCTGGGTGCTGAATGTGACAGAACACCATGATCGCAGTACATGGTCTTGTCAGTAGTTCTGACATCGGAGCCCGAGATGAACTTCCCGAAGATTTTAAGGAAGTCTGTCCTTACAACCCTTAAATCTGTTTGCACTCTAAAAGTACATGAGCCCTCAACAAATCGACTGTATCTATATTAAAAAATAGAGAAGACAGTTTAACATCCACACTCAGGATTATAGTAGTAAACAATAATAACATTGCTGTTTTTCCATACAGACCCTAGCCAGGTGTACAGGGAGGTTGTTCTGTGGCTTGTGGTACCGCAATCAGTGCACAATGTTGGGATCAGCAGACAATGAGCCCAAATACGTTGATGTATCATTTTTCAAACTGGAGAGCATAGGGTTACCAGTCATTTGACTAATGTTGAGGTGTGAAAATGCACCGACAATAGTGACGTTCCCCAAACCTCAACATTATTATTGCTTATAATACCCTACAATTTATGCAAAAGTGCACAACTGTCACATTATAAAGATTAGAATGTCCCCTTTACACTGAGCCTAATTACATTTCTTTATCTTGTTCATAAACTGAGATGCCAAATACCCTGCTGCTGCTGTGTTAAAGTGGTTGTGTAAAAAAAAAAAAAAAAAATCCTTACAATTCTGTCAAAACTGGACAAAAAGACACAAATGTCACGTCATTGTAAAGCTTAGAATGTCCACTTTACAATGAGCCTAATTGCATTTACATCTATCTAACATAGGGATTTTTATTTTTATTTATTTATCCCCCCCCCCAAATAGTATATATCCTATGCTTTGTCAAAATGTGATTTATGACCCTCATGTCACTCCCATGACCGTGTGTAACTTATGATCCCTCGTGTCATCCCGATTGACAGTTCAGTATACCCTGCAATTTACAACCTTCCTGTCTTCTCTCTGTATGGTGTGAGATTATCAACTTGTTGTATAAGATCATTAATGATGATGTTGATGTGTCTATTGATGTAAACGATTGTGTCGTTGATCCCAAACGTTTAACAAAACTCAAGAGACAAATATGCGATGTGAGAGGAATGTGGAATGTGTGGACAGATATGATGCATATGTGTATTAATGCGGACGAGTCGGTTTGTACAACTATCAGAAAAATACTAGACCTGATGACTGAATGTGGCAGCAGTATTAGAATTGCTGACATAATGTGTGTGTGCTTATGTGACTGATTTATGCATAATGTTATCAAGAAATGAACAGAATGATGTTTGTGAAATCGTCGAAACATTTGTTGGTGTTGAGAAACAGTGTAATGTGTATAAAATTTCTACAGTATCTCAATGCTGTATGATGTTGATTTCTTTCACCGAAATAAATTCTCAAACATTTAAACCATCCGAGTTCTTCTTTTGTGGAGTCTGAACCGTCAACATGACTGAAGGAATGAAAATTTATTACAACCTTCTAATCCGGGGTCTTTAGGAGGTAAAAAACGTTTAAAAGATGGTGTTTTAAAGGAAACGGGTATTCGCTTAAACGATAAACAGGTTTCGGACTGGCTGGCCGGAGAGGACGCGTACACGCTACACAGACACGCCCCTCTGAATTTCAAAAGGAATGGTGTTTTTGTCTATGGCATCGATATGCAGTTCCAGGCCGATCTAGTTGACATGTCTGCATACACTGTGGAAAATGACAATAACCGTTTTCTGTTGACGTGTATAGATCTGTTTAGTAAATATGCATGGACGCGTTTATTAAAACATAAATCAGGAATCGAGGTAACTAAAGCTTTCGAATCTATACTGAAGGAAGGTCGTGTGCCACGCAAATTACAGACAGACAACGGAAAGGAGTTTTTTAATAAACATTTTCAAAGCATGATAAAGTACAATATCATACATTTTGCACCCGCCTCAGAATTAAAAGCCTGTGTCATTGAGCGGTTTAATAGAACCTTAAAAGGTAGGATGTGGAGATATTTAACAGCAACAAATTCCAAACGTTACGTAGATGTGCTTCAAGATATCACAGATGGGTACAATGTGAGTTTTCACCGTAGCATTAAAATGAGACCGGTTGATGTGAACAGAGAGAACGAGTCTGTGGTGTTTCATAATCTGTATGGGTCTAGCGGAGCTCGCTGTTTTATGTCACGTTGCTCTGCAACGCCTCGTTATCTGTTTATCCGGAAAACCGCATATCTAGTTATACAAACAGGTTGGCGAGAGCTGTAAATCTAAAAGGGGAACGGCAAGTCGGGTTAATTGCATTTGAATATCCTGTGTCATTGTACACATTTAATGAGGCAGATTAAAGTCGTCAGATAGTGAGAATCACATCGCTGTAGCGAATCTAGCTCAAATGGGTGAAATATATCTATAGCTCTAATCGAAGCGTGTTCTGATTAAGTATGGATATAAATCGACCATGAAAGGGAATGTTATATTAATTACTGTAATCTAGTTTTAGAATTAAACGCGAAGCAGCTTGATCTGTTTGTCCACCAAACTTACCAGGGCAGTCTTCGTATTACTCTAAAAGAATAAATTATTCTTCTGGCCACGAAGCATCGTTTATTCTAAGTTAACAGAAATACAGCGCGTAGCGAAGAGCAACGTTAAAAGTGAACCTTGTCATGAGTAAAAACAGAGACGATCCAGCGGGGTAACCATGGATTGTAAAAACTAATGATATACACAACTAGGTACAAACAAATAATACATATATACAGGGAAAGTGAAAGAAACAAAAGGAAAAATGATGAAAGTAACAATGGCAGAACACACAACAGTTTAACCTCGAGAATCAGCAATGAATTCGAATTCACCTTTTAACAAAGGGGCTCTGACTTAAAGGACACCTCTATAGATCAACTGAAATTTATACTTGCGTTAATTTTATGCCGTTCACGAGGGTCCTTGGTTCGTAGATTTAGCGAGGAGTTTGCTGAATCTTCCGCGTCGGTAGAGTCGGGGTTAACGGAGTTGGGTCTCGCCAAAGGATAAAGAATATGGTAATTGCCACGTGGTTTAACGAGACAAAGGAGAGTCCGGAGGAATGCCGGAAATGGAAGGCGGAAGAAAGCAAGTCCGCGAGAGAGAGAGAGAGAGAGAGAGAGAGAGAAAAGTGAAATCCAAGTAGAGAGAAAGGAGAGGAAGAAGAATAAGTAGTGAAAAGGAAGAAGCAAAGGCGAAAAGCAAAGCAGAAGCAAGAAGAAGCGTAGAGGGACGCGTGTCGTGGTCTTTTATGGACAATGCCAATGTAAACGCCTCTCTGAGCTGCTGGCGAATCCAGAGAGAGATGAGAAAGTTCTGGGGGGAGAACTCTCTTGGTCTGTCCCATAGCGGGTCGCATGTCAAGGCGGGGTTTGTGTTAAGTTTGGATTAGGATAAAATATGGAAAAGTATAGAGTGATACATCCCATCATCCTATAGTATGCATCATTAATTGGCATATTATGAGACAATGATTTTGGTACCAAACATCAAGGAAATTATGATATCTTGGACAGTGAAGGATCATTAGACATGGTTACAGACAACTTAAAAATTAGCTTCTCGCTCAAACTATCTAAAATCACTTTAACTAGGTTATCTAGACACACAACACATGCATTTACGAATACATTATAACTATCTAGAAATATGATTGTGTTACATTCAAGAGACATTTTCATTGTGTGTGTGTGAGTGTGTGTATGTCCAGAAGAGGGGGCTGGCGTTCTTCTAATGTCCCACCGGTCCTTGGTCACCTCAGGGTGACCTTTAGGGAGGATGTTTTCCTTGCTAGACCGGTGGGCTCTGATGTTAATCTATGTGGTCGTAAACAGAGATTAGATCAGATTTACAGGCCCTTGGTCAGAGTTTTGGTGGACCCCTGCTGATGAACTAATCGTGAAGTTTCCCAGACGTTCACACCCGTTAAGTCATCAAAGGTTTCTTTTATTGCAGGGGTAAGTCCTGTGTGGGTTCCAAAGAGTCTTTTGCATTCCAAAGGGGCATCTGGTCAAAGGAGGCCTCTCGGGGTTACTCTAGGTCACCTGAGTGGTGAAACTTTCTATGTTCTGTTTGGGTTCATTCAGGAATCAGTTTGGGCATCGTCATACGTTACATCGCCGAATATCATGTTGACCCCAGAGAGCTTTTCATCACCGGCGATCGGAAAACGTCAAACACACCTTACACGTTAAAGACGGGTTATTATGAGGTCGTTCCTTTTTTGATCAGGGGGATCAACGCAAACCTGCCATCGGGGGCGAGTCTCGGTTATGACCATATTAAAAACAAAGTGTTTCTGAAAGCCCCTCCGAAGACGTCATTGACATTTTATGGAAAACTGGCTAATATTTTAGGTTTAAAACCAGGCGTTGCTATAGAAACTCGTAATCAAAATCATGAAAAACACAGTAGGGTATATACCTGTGATGTATGCCCCCTATCAGGCGGACATAAACGGAGGGTTCTACACCATGTATATATACACAGATATTATAGAATATCAATCAGTTGGTGATCACCACGTTCCACTACTACGCTGTGTGCATATAGACGGTGATATTAATAAGAATATTACTGTTAGATACGATAGACCGCATTACGTGTCAGTTAACAAATCGTCCATCACAGAAACAACTATACAGGTGAAAGACGACCAAAATCAAGACGTGCCTTTCAGTTACGGGAAGGTGTATGTGAAGCTACACTGTGAAACAGTTTGTTTAAAGATGGTGTATCTCAACAGTCACAACATCGATGCATTATGTGGCCTATTACCAGAATCAAGCTGGTAATGGACTCCCGGGGTATGCCGGTGGGGGGGTAATGTATGGGGCCGGCTTGGGCGGTATGTTTAGGGGACTCTTTAGAATGGCCAAACCTTTGCTAAAACGAGGATTTAGCATAGCCAAGCCGCATCTTAAATCAGCTGCAAAAAACATACTAAGTGACGTTGTTACCAACACGTTATCACGGTCTTTTAATGACGGTGATCCTCAAGACGGCTCCGGGCTGATGGCGATGGCGCGCAATAGATCAGCTAGACCACCAGGGGTTCGGAGGAGTGGTCAAACACAGAAGAAAACAAAACACACGGTTAAGAATGCATTAGTTGTAAAACGCAGACGTGAGGTGACAACAAAATGCGCTACATCAAAAAGACCAAAGACCGGTGTTAAAACAATATTTTAGATCTCACTATTTGTAAAAAAAAAAAAAAAAATCAGTAAAACAAGAACACTGATAATCAGTAAACAAGAACGCCGGTAATCAGTAAACAAGAACGCCGGTAATCAGTAAAACAAGAACGCCGGTAATCAGTAAACAAGAACGCCGGTAATCAGTAAACAAGAACGCCGGTAATCAGTAAAACAAGAACGCCGGTAATCAGTAAAACAAGAACGCCGATAATCAGTAAAACAAGAACGCCGGTAATCAGTAAAACAAGAACGCCGGTAATCAGTAAAACAAGAACGCCGATAATCAGTAAAACAAGAACGCCGATAATCAGTAAAACAAGAACGCCGGTAATCAGTAAAACAAGAACGCCGGTAATCAGTAAAACAAGAACGCCGGTAATCAGTAAACAAGAACGCCGATAATCAGTAAAACAAGAACGCCGATAATCAGTAAAACAAGAACGCCGGTAATCAGTAAAACAAGAACGCCGGTAATCAGTAAACAAGAACGCCGATAATCAGTAAAACAAGAACGCCGGTAATCAGTAAACAAGAACGCCGGTAATCAGTAAAACAAGAACGCCGGTAATCAGTAAAACAAGAACGCCGGTAATCAGTAAAACAAGAACGCCGGTAATCAGTAAACAAGAACGCCGGTAATCAGTAAACAAGAACGCCGGTAATCAGTAAAACAAGAACGCCGGTAATCAGTAAACAAGAACGCCGGTAATCAGTAAAACAAGAACGCCGATAATCAGTAAAACAAGAACGCCGGTAATCAGTAAACAAGAACGCCGGTAATCAGTAAACAAGAACGCCGGTAATCAGTAAACAAGAACGCCGGTAATCAGTAAAACAAGAACGCCGGTAATCAGTAAAACAAGAACGCCGGTAATCAGTAAACAAGACCGCCGGTAATCAGTAAACAAGGCCGCCGGTAATCAGTAAAACAAGAACGCCGGTAATCAGTAAAACAAGAACGCCGGTAATCAGTAAAACAAGAACGCCGGTAATCAGTAAAACAAGAACACTACCAAACATCTATTACACACAAACTAACACTAACAAACTAACACTAACAAGCTAACACTAAATACACATCTAACACTAAATACACAAACTAACAGTAAATACACAATTTATAATGATGGATGATATGTATATAAACACACACATAATGTATAAGAAATGTTTTTCACAACTCACCCGAGTTTGTTTTTAAGCAGGAGCTCTATCTCCTTTAACAAATCAGTTGTTAGTTTTTGGTCCTCGGCTATTCCACGGGTCCGTCGTTCATGTAAAATGTGCTTCGCTAAAATGTGTTTAAATTGTATTCCGTGCTGTTTTTGTGTGTCGGTCAAATCCCGAGCATAACATCCCTGTTTCTTTTCAAAGGCCTCCAAACGCTGGTTACCGTCAATAACATGTTCCTCAATGGTTTTTAAACGATCCTCAGTGGGCTTGAGACAGTCCCATATCCCGTCAATTAATCACTGATTAACATTTTGTGATTCCTGTCTGTACGCCTCCTGGTTTGAAGGTAGATCCTGTGTGTCCACACCCGTGGATTGCTTTTCTCCTTCTTCAGCCAGATGTACCGGACTAAAATCACACGTGTCCCACGATTCTAACAGTTTGTCACCCCAGCTCAAATCTTCGTTATCCACATTCAGCTCTGTGGAAAAAGAACATAGGGATGGTGTATGAATTAGGAAAAGATAAAACAATATTTTAACAAACATGTACATAGACCACATACCATCTGATGAGACGCTGGAACGTCTGGCCCGTTTCCGTTCTTGCTCTGTCGGTGTGTGTTCAGTATTAACTTCACAGCCATCAGCCTGCACATGAACCTGAGCGATCGTAATCTCTTCACATATCTCTCTTCTAGGGTTTTTAGCATCACACACCCCGTTAGACCTCACTGTTTGATTAGCGTTTCCAGACGTACCAATCTTGTTTACAAGGTTTGAGGAGTCTTCTGGGGGAAAACAATCATATGACATGAGTATGTTTAAACATTTTCATCATTCATGTAAAGATTACAGCATTACAAAATACATACGGAGTGTGGTGTTATTCACGTTCTCTCGTGGAGACCCGTGCTCTGAGATCAGACTATTACACTCCTTCCATTCTATGGACAGACAAATAAGAAACACAATAACTCTACATACCAACAACACAATATAAACCTGGTGTGTAAATGTGTGTATAAACAGTTTATACGCACCGCTCGCCCGGGGACAAAACTCATCAATAACACTTGTTTCGTCCACAGCGCCTGAGCGTTACAGAACCTGCTTCAGCTTTTTTTTTGGTATCAGAACATCGACGCATAAATAAAATTCTTAACAACAACAATAATAAATACAAGATAATGAATATACTTACTGTTAAGATAGACGGCCATCTTCTCATGAAACACTTTTTACAAACCAGATTATCAAAAACTTTTGGGAAAAAGCAGCTTGTGAACTAAGATTCTCTACACAGACACACGGCTCTATGCACTGATCCGTCAGCGTGGCTGACCGCGTGTTTTTAACCAACAGCTTTTTTTCAGGACCACATACATAGTGGTTGTAAACACTCATTAACATATAATGCTTCATGAAACACACACACACACACACACACACACACACACATTAAAACACGAATACCAGAACATCATAAATTACAGGGCATACAGAAATGGCCATGGAGGGTGACATGAGCTTGTAATCACACTTCTAGGGCTTTAGGAGTTCACGGGGACAGCCGCTGTAACAGATAACTGCACTGTGTCTTCTGTGTTTTAACCACAGCTCTTTAACCAGTTATTTCAACTATAGATTCAGGACACACACCTGGGGAGGTGTAAACTGTGAAAAACCTTGGGATGCCCCCCACACTCCTCAACTCATTAACATATATTACTTTGTGAAACACACACACACACACACACACACACACACACACACACACACACACACACACACACCTGGGGAAGAACAAACTTCCAGGATACAGTGAAAAAGTCACAAATTACAGCGTTTGCCAAACTGTCAGTTCGATGGGGTCATAAGGGCCATAAATCATATGACAGGGGGCCAGTTTATGTGTTGATGTTGATGTAGGATGATGATGATGTTATGTATCTTGAAATTGGTCTAATTCACTTCTGATCCTGATTCTGATTCAGCAGATTTATGTTTTTTTCCTGTAGCCAAGTTACATATATTTGATTTTACTTGTAGAAGCACCTACTGTACAGATTGCTCTTGACAAAGCAAAACTGACAATCAAGATTCAAAAGCAGAAGATTCTTCATCTTCAGGAAAAAGTCAACTCTCTGACAGATGACAGAAATGACCTCTGATCAAGACTGGAGGATGGTATGTAATAGGGTGGTGAATTTCTTTTCTGGGAAAAACATACAGTCCCCCATAGAGCTGCAGCAATATGAGATTTTCATATTTGTTTTGAAGACAAAAAAAATCCAAAACCACCCAGGAGTGCTTTTCATAGGCTCTGTATATAAGAGAGTAAAGCTCACCTTCTTCATCTGATTCAGGCTCTGTTCCTGAAAGATCCCTTGACAAATCTGAACTCTGAACAAGTACTGCTTCTATTAAAACAATAGTGATAAAATAATATAAGTAGTTATATCATGCACTTTATGTCAAAAATTGATTTATGACCCCCCTCACGTTGTATAATTTATGGCCTCGTGAAGGTCCCATGAACATGTGTGGTCAATTTTTATGACTATTTTTCCTGTCCTCTCTCTGTCTGTGTGAAGCTGCATCCCCCCAGGTGTGTGTGTGTGTGTGTGTGTGTGTGTGTGTGTGTGTGTGTGTGTGTGTGTGTGTGTGTGTGTGTGTGTTGAAACAGGGCAGTTAAATAGGATACTTAAATAGTCCTTGTTATAACACAGAAGACGCACTGCAAAAAAAAAAGCTCACGCGATGTCTGCCCCACAAACGCCTAAAACCGGTAGAAGTTCGTCGTCTGCCTCAACACCTAGAATTGGCATTGAGCTGAGTAAGGACATAACTTATGCACCACGGAAAGAAAAAAACGTTAGTTTAACAAAGTTTCGTCATAATGATGTGAATAGTGTAAAGGCGTTATTGTTGCGTTCGGAGCAGGGTGTTACCATGTCTGAAGATCGGTTCTTAAGCCCGCCCCCGCATCACAACAACGATTAAAAACGCCTGCGGATCGACACATTCACTACATACATGCACAATGTCTCAAGAATCTACGTCTGTCTGTTGTTACAGCGATACGCCTGAGACCACTCCGGCTGAACCTGACGACAAAGCAACATCACTGGAACCACACCCCCAGACTTACGACACCGCTGGAACCACACCCCCAGACTTACGACAACACCTGGCTGGATAAGTTTTGTATGAATTTGGGTTATCATAATATGACGTTTCTTTCAACACCTTATGGTAACGCCGGAACCATAGCCGGGTCAGCGGCCTATGCGGGGTTCAACGACACAGACGGCTGCACTCGCTCTGACGGCTTCAAAATCATAAAAGCAATAGTTGTGGTGCTTCTCGAATATTTAGTAAACAGAAAGCAGAAGGAGTTGTGTCTGGGGTGTGAAGTGGATCATCCGAGCCAACTTAGACATTCCTGTCTGTTCGAGCCTGACGCCTATTTATTCGACGGCTACTTTGAGGAACTGTCACGGGATCTGATTAAACCGGGGCTAAAACACATCATAGCCCAAGCATTGAGCAGGTGTGGTTTTAGGCGACACCCCGAGAGGATTCAAGGTACTGTTGACGGTATTTTACACGAATTGAGGGAGGAAGTTTACATCGTGGAGAAGCTTCGTGAAGTCCGTGAGAAAATTGTGGATACCAGCAGCGAACAAATTGTCTATGATGCCGTGGACGGGTGGAAGGGAATCCCGCATACAACCCGTGTGTGATACTGAAAATGGGGAACACGTGGTGCACAGCAGGTCTGACAAAGTATCTATTTAAACGACCTATTAGATGTGAGATTATCAACTTGTTGTTTAAGATCATTAATGATGATGTTGATGTATCTATTGTTGTAAACGATTGTGTCGTTGACCCAAAACGTTTAACAAAACTCGAGACAAATATGTGATGTGAGAGGAATGTCGAATGTGTGGACAGATATGATGCATATGTGTATTAATGCGGACGAGTCGGTTTGTACAACTATCAGACAAATACTAGACCTGATGACTGAATGTGGCAGCAGTATTAGAATTGCTGACATAATGTGTATGTGTGCTTATGTGACTGATTTATGCATAATGTTATCAAGAAAAGAAGAGAATGATGTTTGTGAAATCGTCGAAACATTTGTTGATTACATTGTCGAGAAAAACAGTGTAATGTGTATAAAATTTCTACAGCACCTCGATGTTGTATGATGTTGATTTCTTTCACCGAAATAAATTCTCAAACATTTAAAACACGTGTTATTCTTTTGTGGAGTCTGAACGGTCAACATGACCGAAGAAATGAAAAAAAATTATTACAACCCTTCTAATCCGGGGTCTTTAGGAGGTAAAAAACGTTTAAAAGATGTTGTTTTAAAGGAAACGGGTATTCGCTTAAATGATAAACAGGTTTCGGACTGGCTGGACGGAGAGGACGCGTACACGCTACACAGAAATCCTCGTCTGAATTTCAAAAGGAATCGTGTTTTTGTCTATGGCATCGATATGCAGTTCCAGGCCGATCTAGTTGACATGTCTGCATATGCTGCAGAAAATGACAATAACCGTTTTCTGTTGATGTGTATAGATCTGTTTAGTAAATATGCATGGACGCGTTTATTAAAACATAAATCAGGAATTGAGGTAACTAAAGCTTTAAAATAAAGCAGAGGGTGGTTTTTATGTAACGTTGCCATGCAATGCATCATTATCTGTTTATCCGGAAAACAGCATATCTAATTACACAACCAGATTGGCGAAAGGTATAAATTTAAAAGGAGAATGGCAAGTGGGGTTAATCGAATTTGAATACCCCGTGTCGTGGTACACGTTTAATGAGACAGATGCTACGTTCATTTTCAGCTATGATGAAACAAAGTCATCAGTTAGCAAGAATCATGTTGACCCCAAAGAACTTTTCATCACCGGCGATCGGAAAACGTCAAACATACCTTACACGTTAAAGACGGGTTATTATGAGGACGTTCCTTTCTTGATCGGGGGGATCAACGCAAACCTACCATCGGGGGCGAGTCTCGGTTATGACCATATTAAAAACAAAGTGTTTCTGAAAGCCCCACCGAAGACGTCATTGACATTTTATGGAAAACTGGCTAATATTTTAGGTTTAAAACCAGGCGTTGCTATAGAAACTAGTAATCAAAATCATGAAAAACACACAGTAGGGTATATACCTGTGACCTATGCCCCCTATCAGGCTGACATAAACGGAGGGTTCTACACCATGTATATATACACAGATATTATAGAATATCAATCAGTTGGTGATCACCACGTTCCACTACTACGTTGTGTGCATATAGACGGAGATATTAATAAGAATATTACTGTTAGATACGATACACCGCATTACGTGTCAGTTAACAAATCGTCCATCACAGAAATAACTATACAGGTGAAAGACGACCAAAATCAAGACATGCCTTTCAGTTATGGGAAGGTGTGTGTTAAGCTTCACTTTAGACCTGTGAAACAGTTTGTTTAAAGATGGTGTATCTCAATAACGTGAACAACATCGATCCCATGCATTATGTGGCCTGTTACCAGAATCAAGCCGGTAATGGACTCCCGGGGTATGCCGGTGGGGGGGTTATGTATGGGGCCGGCTTGGGCGGTATGTTTAGAGGACTATTTAGAATGGCCATTGCATTGCTAAAACGAGGATTTAGCATAGCCAAGCTGCATCTTAAATCAGCAGCAAAAAACATACTAAGCGACGTTGTTACCAACACGTTATCACGGTCTTTTAATAACGGTGATACACAAGACGGATCCGGGTTGATGGCTATGGCTCACAATAGATCAGCTAGGCCACCAGGGATCCAGAGGAGTGGTCAAGTACGAAAGAAAACAAAACACTCTGTTAAGAATGCGTCAGTTGTAAAGAGAAGACGCGTGGTGACAACAAAAAGCGCTAAATCAAAAAAAAAAAAAAAAACAAAGACCCGCGTTAAAACAATATTTTAGATCATGGCTTTACTACACAACATGTCAGAAGAATGTTTAAAAAACGAACTGGACCTGTTCACAGTGCCGATGACTCAAACAGCTATTGAAAAAAATACTTATATAGAAGTATCACCATTATCAGCCATATCGGTCTCATCACCGCTGGAATTTTTTATAGCGGGGACTGGAGAGGATTATGTAGACCTAAATAACACACTAGTATTTTTGCGTCTCAAAATCACTAACGCTGATGGCACTGATATCATATCGCGGACGGTGCACCCGTGGGCCTTATTAATTATCCAGGCGCTACTATATTTTCACAAGTGGATGTGTCGTTAGGAGATCGTCTTATATTGCAGAGCTCTAGCACATACCCTTATCGTTGTATAATAGAGTGTCTTACCAATTATGGTAGAGACGCACTTGAAACACTTTTCTCTGTGGCATTGTTTTACAAAGACACGGCGGGACATATGGATGTATCAGACCCTGCAGGTGGTAATCACGGGCTCGCAAAAAGAGATGCTTTTACCAATGCGAGCAATGTCATGGAACTTCTCGCTCCTGTTCACAGTGATATTTTCTTTCAAGAAAAACATATGCTTAATGGCGTGGACATTAAAATCCGTATGACAAGAGGTAAAGACGAATTCTGCTTGATGAGGAGCAACGCTGCACAATATAAACTAAATATTCTATCAGCGTCACTATTTGTAAAAAAAGTGTCTGTATCACCGGCTGTAAGATTGGGACGTTGTTAATGACGACCGCTAAATATCCTATCGATCACGTGTGTCTGAAAAATTTTTCAATACCTGCAGGATCTCGCGTCTGTAATCAAGAAAATTTATTCTTAGGAACCATGTCAAAATCGGTGGTTCTAGCGATGGTTGATAATGATGCATTTACAGGAGCTTATAATAAAAATCCATTTGCTTTTAAAAACTATGACCTAGAATTTTTGGCTGTTTATCTGGATGGCCAGCAACACCCCGCGAAGCCTCTGCAGCCTGAATATGAAAGTGGCTCTGCAGTGCGGGAATTTTATCAGTTAGTGCTGGCTTCTGGAAAACATCTTAAAAACCAACCTCTTTCAATAGACAGGGAGGATTTTCTACATGGGTATACCCTGTATGCATTCAATCTTACACCAGACGAGGAGTGTGGCCAACACATTTCACTTATCAAGTCTGGAAACATCAGACTACAAGTGTCAAATCGTCGACAGATCCTGGTTGACTACTATTCATATGTGAAATTAAAATAAAAAATGGACACAGTATGTGTCAAATGGCCATCATGGACAAGATCTCATACAACACACATTTTCTCGGGGTGCTCCCGTGTGACTATCTTCCAAAAGAACCATTAAAAAAATTACCTGGTATGGTAGTGATAAACACACACCCATCAGGACTCCCAGGTGAACACTGGCTGGCTATCTACATAAATGAAGATGGGTTGGGTTGTTTTTTCGACAGTTTTGGTAATAAACCAGATTACCCATGTTTTCCGTCACTTATTAAAAACTTTCTAAACCGCAATTCTAGTGTTGTACAATATTCATCAGTGCGAGTCCAAGATTTTTCATCAGATACATGCGGGCAGCATTGTGTGTTCTTTCTTTACCATATGTCAAAGGGATATGATTATGATTATGTGATGAGTCTGTATACCGGTGATTTTATTAAAAATGACAAAAAGGTGTCTGCTTTTGTGAAAAAACTAAAACAGACTCATTGTAATGAAAATGTTTTCAATTGTATACGCTGTGTTCAGACGTGTGATGTGTTTATGTATCATGCTTAACATTTTCAAATAAACAACAACTAAAGAATAGAACCACTTTTTTGTTGACTTTTTATTATTATTATTAATATTATACATACAACACAATCACAATAATAACAAGTCCAAAAAATAGGAAACACAGAACATACAAAATCTCTGAGATTAATATTTCAGCCATTGACTCGTGTCGAGAGGCGGCGAGCTGAATAATGCAGGCTCGTCTGAATAATTTGTGCGTGATGCTGGCGCTTTCTGTCCTTTTTTACTCTTCTTAGATGTTCTGGTTATAATAGGAGTTGTATTGTTTTTGAAAGAGTTAATAACTCGTCTGACATAACGATTCGGCACTATTGTGAAGTGTGAAGTGTTTTTTATCTCTCGCTATACTATCGGTGTGTGCCAGTATATGACGACCGTTATCACCCCCACGACATAGTGATCAACAAGTCCGATCAGTGTGTCTAACCTAATGGCTTTTGAGTTTACGGCATTGAGCGTGATACCCTTGACCTTCATACAAACATCCCCCTTAGCAGTACGGTAGCCATATGTTTTCGGACCCCTTGAACAAAACTCTACAATATGGTCGCCATCCCCAATTTCGTCAGTTAGATTGCTGAGGTAAGGTCCCAATGGAAGATCCCAGTCACCATCTCTAGATGTCAAGATGACACTGTCTGTGTCGCTGTACAACAATCTATCACCCGACTTGTCCATTAGATCATACAGTTCTAGACGCAATGCGCTGTTGTAAACGCAACAAGAAAGATGTCAATGTCGCGGGTCTGCCCACATTTACCATCAGTGTAACACCACTGTATTAGAGCAACAGTGTCTGACACGAACGGGAAGTGTTTAACGTCGTATCCACCACCAAAAATGTGTTGGGCGAACTGCTCAGGATCTGAAAGCAATTCTGTACACGGCAAATTTTCATGCATAGAGAATCGACCCCAAAGCGAGTTCAACAGAAGTTTATTAATAGCCCTACGGGCGGGGTTAAGGATTATCTTGTCGTGATTCAGTTTAATACCCTCTTTTTCAAAATAATCGGCTATGTATGCCTCTTTGTCTGCGTCTGTCACAACGCTCACGGGGAATCCGCTGGCCTCTTGTTTGTACTGTAAAAACCTTTTAACATAATCACAAAACAAGGTTTCCGAACGCTGAGGAAAATGCCACACTTCATCCACTTTCGTAACAACATACCCCTTCTCCACAGCTTTTAACAACTCAATACTAACCCAACAACCTGAAATGGCCCTTTCCTCATCATCATGTCTACATGGGGGTGTCTGATTCTGCTGGTCGGCACAGGTACAACAGAGCGGAAACATACGCTTACCACCGGTCCTATAAGGAAGGACGGGGTGAAGCAGTTTTCTCGGCAGTAGCACCGTGGCTTTGACAAATCCATAATAATTTTCAAGAGGTTCAAAATCCTTAAAAATTATTTGGGGGTGACCTATGGGATAACATTTCTTGGCCTGACAATATGGATACAGACTTGTGAAGTCGACATAGCATATTTTCTCACCGATGTCAACTTTATGATATAATTTGTACGCATTAGTACGCCCACCAAATAATGCTTCGCGTGGTTTCAATCTGTCAGGATGCGTATATGTGGCCATAAATGCCATTACATCAACATCAGTCTGTTTAGCGATGTTCCAATCACACTCCCACATCACCTCCACCTCCACGCCATAAGCACGTGTTAAAATTTCCACCTTATCGTCAAACTGCCTTCTGAGTGTACCGTAAGGCACTTTTGATAAGGGATGTGTGTGATTGGGGTTATAAAGACATTCATGTCCATGAAACATACATCCGTTGAATTTGAATGCTTTTTTTACACCGTCTTTTTCATAATAACCATCAAGATGATATTTACCAATCATCATCTCACCTCGGTTTAATGCATGTTGAATATCCAGCCCGCGTGTTGTTTTAACATACTCAAGCCATTCGATGGAAATGTTTGAGTATGTCTTGTTCTGATATGTGTAAGCATTGTTATGTGTTAGGGCTAATGTGTCTTTTGGCAGAAAGTGTGTTTTATACACGGCCATACAGCAGGCCGCCAAGGTAGTATATCTAAACGGATCGAGTTTGGTGCATTGAATGAACTCATAATGATATTTCATACAAGTCTCTCGTAATAATATGACATCGTTCCTACCATACATACTAAGTTCTTCTTTAAAATCAAACACCTTGCCCGATACTGTAGCGTACCACTCGTCAAACAGAGCCCTCTCTTTGTCAGACATTGTCTCATAGCCGTAGAAGTGTCTGTCCGGGTATGGACCTATGTAATCCTCATTTTCTTTTCTGTTGAAAATGTGTGGAAAATAACCTTTCTCTGCACAGTTTAGATTTAACGCAGCAGGTGTCATTGCCAGACGCATGGGGATGAATGAATAACTGTCGATAAAGCGCTGCTTGAATGTGTCGTCATACATTAGAATTACCCTACAGCCTTGCATAGTGATTTTAAGTGTGTGTCCTGTATTTGTGAAATATTCCAAAAGTATAAAGTTATCAAAACCAGAAGCATTGTGGGCTATCCATGTGAAATTCTGATAACGTGGTCGTCTAAACTTTTTAACGAGTCTTTCTATCTGGACCAGCGGCTGTGAACTCTTCCCCTTTAAACGTTATTGCGCATACAAAATTAGCATTGTGTTTACCATTCACACACTGTGTTTCAAAATCATAGAATATGTACTTGTCGCTAGGTGGTTCGATCTTTGTGGGTTATATAAAACACTGATGCAAGCCTCCGTTAACCGTTTCAGCACGGCAGTGTACACACACATCACCAGTACAAATGTGTTTTTTTGGGTTTGTGGCACTAACATGATAACGCCTATTACATTTTTGACAGTATTTCGTGACATCGCATTGCGCATGCTGTTGACGTAATGACGGTCGTTTATGGGCGTAGTAACAATAGTCAGATTTGCAGTACCGTGAACAATCGATGCATCGTCTTGTTTTGACGGTTTGTTTATAACAATCAGGGTCATTGCAAACATCACACACGTATTTGCAACGATGATCTCTATGACTAGTAAATCCCTGATAACAGTAGTCGCACACATATGAAGTACCAATGAATGCATTCAGCTTCTTAATCATAAAATAGTGCCCATCGTGCAGGTACAAGAACACCGTCTTGTGATGACGTGCATCACTGGTCATATACTTTTCCAGCATACCTGTGCTTGATCTGTGGAAGACCACTATTTTTATGTTTAACATCTGCTCAAAGTGTGTGATACCATTAAACCCTATCTTATACTGTTCCGAATACCCGACAGACTTCTGCAACGACGCCGCTATGGTTTGCAGTTCTGTGAATGATTTTTGGGGGTTTAGAAAATGTGCCAGACAGATTGCAAAACACAGATTGTTAGACTTGTTCACGGGACAGAACAGATTCATCCTATTCCTACTGATTACCTCGTTATGGGCGAGATCGCGCACTTTTCGATAACCACCCCCATGTTTACTCCGTGCTATAGCTACTTTTAGATCTAAACTATCTTCAACCCGCACATCTGTGTTACTCTGCATAATCTTCTCGAGCTAGTTTGTGAAGACGTCCACACAGTAGTCATTGTTAGGTGTCAAGACAGCATTAACATCAGAGTTTAGACTAGGACCGCTCATCGTTATGTTAATCAACCCACCATCCCCAGCCAACTGTCTGGAAAACAATACTATTTCCACCAATATTTCTGTAGAAATATAGTGTATGTAGCTATGTCTACAGCAGGTAGCACCCTTAGATTTATACGCCGACGTATCTCCAGACTATTGAATCTGGGTCTCGCCACAACCGTACAGCCCCCTATATCACCACCCTCTCTTACAAGTTTGTCAATATCATCGTGTGTTAATACTATATTTTGTTGTGTGTCGAATGAATGATGCGATAGATCATCTGCACACACACCCCCTGTTGTGAATTTAAAATGTCAAATGAGTCTAATACCGAATCTGGATGTTGTTCTGTCCGGACAACAGACATTGATCTCACTATGTTTAATAAATTCACCAATGTGTCATTTGTAGATGTAGGTCTATTCATACCCTCTATCGTCTGAATTAAATAACGCAATGTTTCGGTGTTGGTTCTCTGGTCGCTGATGTCGTCTTGTCTAAATCTAGATGCTCATCCGTGATCACAACCATCCTCATCCCGACAACGTTTTGCCATTTTAAAAAAGAAATTTATTTAAACAACAACCATGATAACAGTAAAACATGAAACACTGGTAATCAGTAAACAAAAAACACTACCAAATAACGACTATCATACACATACGATCACTAACAACTAACACTAATCACACATTTTATAATGATTGGGGTAAATATGTATATAAGGATTTTTTTATTTTTTATTTTTCCCAACTCACCCGAGTTTGTTTTTGAGCAAGAGCACTATCTCTTTTAACAAATCCGTTGTTAGTTTTTGATCCTCTGCTATTCGACGGGTCGGTCGTCCGTACAATGTCTGTTTCGCTAAAACGTGGTTAAAATATATCCCGTGTTGTTGGTGTGCAGAGGCTAAATTCCGAGCATGACATTCCTACTTCTTTTCAAAGATATCCAAGCGTTGGTTAACGTTAATACCATGGTCGTGAATACGCTCCTCGATGGTTTTTAAACGGTCCTCAATGGGGTTTGAGACAACCCCGTATCGTGTCGATTAAAGGTTGATTAACGTTTTCCGTTTCCCGTCTGTATGCCTCCTGATTTGAAGGTAGAGCTTGTGTGTCCACACCCGTGATTGTGTTTCTTCCACCTCGTGCAGTCATACCGGGCTAAACTCGACTGCATCCCATGATTCTAACAGCTTGTCACCCCAGCTAATACCATCAGTCGTATTGTCGTCGGAGGGCTTATCCGCGAATGTCTCTGTGGAAAAAAAAACACATGGTTATCGTATTAATTAGGTAAAAGATAAAACAACATTTTTACAACATTGCACATATGCTACATACCATCTGACACGCCGCTCGATTGTCTCCTCCGTTTCTGTTCAGGCTCTGTTGATGGGGTTTCTGAATTAACTTCACAACCAACAGTCTCCGCATGGATCTGTGCGTGTGTAATCTCTTCACACTTAGCTGCTCGGCGTTTTTTAACACCACTACAGCTGATAGGCTGCGTTGTCTGATTATCGTGTCCAGATACGCCAAGCTTGTTTACAAGACTTGATAAACCTACTGATGAAAACAGTCATATGACATAAGTACATTTTAAACATTTTTCAACATTCATGTAAACATTACATCATTACAATACCACATACTGAGTGGGGGTTATTCACACTCTCTCGCTGTGTCACATGCTCTGAGACCGGTCTATCATACGTCTTCGATCCTATGGACAGACAAATAACAAACACATTAACACTATACATATCATACATTATAAATACGATGTGGATATGTGTACAACATTTATACGTACCGCTCGCATGGTTCAGGTAACAAATCTCACCAACAATACCTTCAATTTCGTTCACATCACCTGGATCGTTAGAGAACCTGTTTAAGCATTTTTACATCAGAACAGCGTCTCATAAATTCTTAACAACAACAATAATAAAAACATGATAATAAAATACACTTACTGTTAATATAGACGGCCATCTTCTCTGGAAACACTCTTACAAACCAAATTAGCAAAACTTTTCGGAAAAGCAACTTGAGAGCGATGTTTCTCTATGCACACCCGAACGCATCGATCCGTCGGCGTGTCTAACCCCACGTTTTTAAAAACAGCGGCTCTCAGCACGCACACACATAGTGGTTGTAAAAACTCATTAACATATAATGCTTCGTGAAACACACACACACACACACGCACACGCACACAGGATACAGGAAAGGTCAGGATTATTTAATCAGAGTTTAAACAAAAGTTTTCAGAACGCACACACGTAGATGGCTAATTTTTTTATTTATTTATTTTTTTTATTTAATCTTTTTTTGTATGTTTTGTGTTCTCATATTTTGGTCATATTGTTATCTGTATTATTGAATGTGATGTGTGTATAATAAAGTATTATTGGCTAAAGTTAGTTAAGAATGACACAGGGTATTCAGATTCGATTCCACAAAGAATAACTCACATGGTTTTTAAATGTTTGGGATTTCAGTTCAGTAAAAGTGAACAAGTGTTTTTCTCGACGTAATCAACAAATGTTTCAACAATTTCACAATACATCCGTTTGTCCATTTCATGAAACACTTTTACAATCAAATTAACAAAAACTTTGATCCGGCCCCGTTTTCATAAAAACAGCGGTTTTCTCAGGACGCACACACATAGCAGGGGTGTAAAACTCATCTCATTATCATATAATGCGTCGTGAAACACACACACACACACACACACACACACACACACACACACACACACACACACACACACACACACACACACACACACACACACACAGACAGGATACAGGCAAGGTCAGGGATTATTTAATCAATGTTTAAACATCAGTTCTCAGGTCGCGCACATATAGCAGGGGTGTAAACCCCATTAACATATAATGCTTTCGTGAAACACACACACACACACACACACACACACACACACACACACACACACACACACACCTGGGAAAGAACAAACTTCCAGGACACAGGGAAAAAGTCATAAATTACAGCGTTTGCCAAACTGTCTGTTCAAGGGGGTCATAATTCACACACATTCGCGAGTGACACTAGAGTCATAATTTATACACATTTCATGACAGTGACATGAGCTTTTTGTGATTTATGTACCTTACAGAAACGTTCGTGGGGAGGGTTTAAGGGATGCTCTTTGGTTTTTGATAACACCCCTGTTTTCCCCCTGACGCAAAAGCCGACACCACTCATTTCAACACGTATTCTTGGTGAAATACACATCGTCCTTCTAAGGGTTTGGGACCTCGTGGACCAGACGCCGTGTGGGTATTACGGAGCCTCTTCTATGTTTTATCCACAGCTATTTATTTAATCAATAGCTTTTTCAACACGCACATAGCGGGGGTGTAAAAACCATTAACACACACACACACACACACACACACACACACACGCACGCATGCGCATATATACACACAGACAGAAGACTGGTGGGGTCGTAAATTACAGGTTGTGCTGAACTGTCAATCAGGCTGACATGAGGGGTCATAAATTACAGGTTGTGCTGAACTGTCAATCAGGATGACATGAGGGGTCATAAATCATATGACAGGGGGGGTCATAAATCATTTTTGGACCTAAAGTGCATGATATAACTACTTTTTGTACAGTCAGTAGCTGTACAAAAAACTGACCTTGGTGAAGCTGATAAATATATGCAAAAATAAATGTGTGTATAAACTAGGTTTATCTGTATAACTCAAGTTTGAATAGTGCGAGTTTTAAAGACCCGCCCCCTTGTATAAAAACCCTCCCATTACGCTTAAAGCCACGCCCCTCTCTGCCTTCCACCAGCAGCGTCTCAGTCAGTGATGAGAAAATTCCTGCAGGAAGAACAACTGGATGAAGTCGGGAGCTGGAAGCCAGCGGGAAAAGGACAACTAAACGATTAAGACACCATTCCCAAGATCAGATTTCCACTATATATATTCCCAGGTATGTTCCTGCATAAAAACTTTTGAACAGGATGATGGGTGTTAATTGTAATTATTTTGTTTAGAGACCTTTTTTCATTTAGTACTGCCCTTCAGAAGCTACATAAGATATTTACATGTTTCCCAGAAGACAAAATAACAACAATTTACATTATTTAACAACATAATGGAAGTTAACAACAATCATCCTGTTTAAAAGTTTACACCCCCCTGGCTCTTAATGTATTGTGTTGCCTTCTTGAGCATCAGTGAATGTTTGCACCTTTTTTTAATAGTTATGAGTCCCTCAGTTGTCCCCACTGCATAAAGACGGATCTCAACATCATATATCCACTGCTGGAAAGGGCTCAAATATGCAGAAGATGCTGGAAAAGCAAATAATGTGCAGGACCTGGAGGATTTTTCTGAAGAACAGTGGGCAGTTTAACTGCTCAGGATGAACAAGGGACTCATGAAGAACCATCACAAAGCATAAAAGCAGTCGTTGATCATCCAGGTAACAACACACAGTATTAACTGGTTCATTTGTGTAAATTCAGTTATTATTGTGTCTTGTGGACTGTATGTAAACATCCGTTATGTGAAATAGCTTATTCAGGGCAGGACTAAATAAAAAAAACTAAATGCAATTTGAATGATCCATCTTATTTTTAATTATTATTATTAACATTTTGCAGATTCTGCAAGGCGTATGTAAACTTATGACCTCAACTGTAGTAGCAAATATAAGGGGGGAAAAAGCATTGGGCCTCGGACAGAGCCTTGTGGAACACCAAACTTTTCTATTCAAAAAGAAGTGCATACATTTAAAAACCGATTCAGATACGACCTGAACCAAGAAAGAGAGCTTCCTCTAACTCCAACAACATTTCTAGCCTGTACAGAAGAATATTAAGACCTGAGGTATCACTGAGATACACAAGCAACACAAGCAAGGAGACACAACCCTCATCATCAGTAGGACATTTGTGTTGCAGAAATCCGGATGTAGTAGATTTAGATCCCTAATAAACAAGCCAGAGGAGAGAATCTCCCTGAGACGACATGAAGAAGAAACCTTGTGAGGAACCAGACTCAAACGGGAACAGAAAGAGTAAAGACAAACAGTGCTGAGTGTGTGTACAGGATGTTCAGATGTTCAGTGAATAAGAGTTCTGGGATGAGCGACAGGACAGATTTTATGATAAAAATACAGCATCCTGCTGAGATTAAACACTGATGAAACGGTGAGATCTGTTAAACTTAAACTTCAATGTTATTTGCATGCACTAAATGTCCACAGGTGACGGAGATCAGTAACGTTAAACATGTGACGAGGCTCCCGCGGGACACCAAGCGCCAGGCCGTGGCCATCGTCTTCACTGATGACACGTCCCGCACGTTCACCTGTGAGTCAGGTAAAACATTAGGGAGTGTTATGACTAAACACACACCCCCCCACACACACACGCACACACACACACACACACACTTCACTTGGGCTCTTTTTTTAGTTGAATTATCCGTCTCAGTTCTGTATAATGTGATGTTCCTGAGCTGCTGTGAGTCGCTCTGACAATCCTGTAACACTAACTCACAGTCTGAGCTGCTGGGCTCAAATTAGACAGTTTCACACACACACACACACACACACACACACACACACACACACACACACACACACACACACATCGTACGGCAGCCTAGTTATGTCCTACATCTTCACATCTAACTGAGAAAGTAATCCAGATTAACGCAGAGCTGAAGGTAGCTGGGTTAGCCGAAAGAACACAAATCCAATGAGCAAAAAACAGATGGAAAACAAAATACCCAGAGACACCATGTGATATATTTGTTGTATTTTAACTAGCAAGATTACTGACAAAAAGACTGTAACATAACATACTGAATAGTGTCTCAGTATTCTACTTAGTACACTGAATATGGTTTGGGACGAAGCCCTGGATTACAAAACGTTCTTCCACGAGGAGCTCGCAATAACACTTTTCTACCAGAGAGGGCGACATTCCCCAATCCGGTTTTAATGATTTCCGTGTGTATCCTGTCCTACAGAACTGGAGGCTGAGGAGTGGTTTAAGACGCTGACCATCGACTGTTTGGGTACGCAGCTGAACGACATCAGTTTGGGAGAACCTGACCTTCTGGTGGCTGGAGTTCAGTGTGAGCACACGGGTCAGTCCGGGTTTATTTTAAGTTGTGATGAGTGCATTGGGAATACGCTGCCAGTCAAAAGTATTTGAACCCTGGAGTGCTGTTCCACAGGACCAGTGTTGGTGTTCAGATGAGAGAGACTTTAGAGAAATTGATTTTTATCCAAGTTTCCACTTTCCTGAAGGTTTTGTGGTATCCACACATCATCAGAACCTCACAAATTCGTCCTTCTAAAAGGGAGCGATTCAACACTTTTACAGCCTCATTTACATACAGACACCTTCAACTGACGAGTTCATGAAAGCGTGAAGACAAAAATAAAGAAACATCTGCCCCAACACTTCCATTATAAATGAGTGTGGAGTGTTTGTGTTCTTTATTCTTGTCTGTGGTGCTCACACACACACATGCTACAGATACAGAGAAGAACCTCGGCTGAAATGTGACACACGTTCTCATTTTGGCATTTTCAGAACGCTTTAACGTGTTCCTGCTGCCGTGTCCCGACCTGGACATCTATGGAGAGTGCATGATGCAGATCACCCATGAGAACATCTACTTATGGGACATCCATAATCCTCGCACAAAGCTGGTCACGTGGCCGCTCTGCTCGCTGTGCCGCTACGGCCAGGACGCCACCCACTTCACCTTCGAGGCCAGCAGGTACGCGCCACGATATCATGAGGCAGAGATATAAGGAGGAGCTGGTGGGTTCTTTTAGATATACAGCAAAACCAAGACACACTTAGGAAAAACAAACAGGTATGTGCGGATGCTTTTCGTTGATTTCAGCTCTGTATTTAATACAGTCATCCCCTGCAAACTGGTCAGTAAGCTGAATAATCATAGGAACAAAGACTTTTCTTCCTAAGGAAGCTGAAGCAGGTACAACTCCCACTGAAATAACTGCTGAATTTCTATAGGAGCACTATAGAAACCATTCTGACAAACCGCACTGTAGAACCCATTCTGACAAACCGCACTGTAGAAACCATTCTGACGAACCGCACTGTAGAAACCATTCTGACGAACCGCACTGTAGAAACCATTCTGACGAACCGCACTGTAGAAACCATTCTGACGAACCGCACTGTAGAAACCATTCTGACGAACCGCACTGTAGAAACCATTGTGACGAACCGCACTGTAGAAACCATTGTGACGAACCGCACTGTAGATACCATTGTGACAAACCGCACTGTAGAAACCATTCTGACAAACCGCACTGTAGAAACCATTCTGACAAACCGCACTGTAGAAACCATTCTGGCAAACCGCACTGTAGAACCCATTCTGGCAAACCGCACTGTAGAACCCATTCTGACAAACCGCACTGTAGAAACCATTCTGGCAAACCGCACTGTAGAACCCATTCTGACAAACCGCACTGTAGAAACCATTCTGACAAACCGCACTGTAGAAACCATTCTGGCAAACCGCACTGTAGAAACCATTCTGGCAAACCGCACTGTAGAAACCATTCTGGCAAACCGCACTGTAGAAACCATTCTGGCAAACCGCACTGTAGAACCCATTCTGACAAACCGCACTGTAGAAACCATTCTGGCAAACCGCACTGTAGAACCCATTCTGACAAACCGCACTGTAGATACCATTCTGACAAACCGCACTATAGAACCCATTCTGACAAACCGCACTGTAGAAACCATTTTGACAAACCACACTATAGAAACCATTCTGACAAACTGTGCCACAGTGTGTCATGCCAGCTGTACAGCCGCCGAGCGGAAAGATCTGCATCGTGGGGTGAAGGCGGCCCAGTCCATCATCAGCATAACCCTAACCCTACTGTGTATAATGACAATAAAGAGTATTCTATTCTATTTGTCAAAAAAGCCAACCATTTCCATGGGGTGCACTTATTTTTTCACACGACTGTATGTATTATAAATGTGTCACAGAGGTAAGAACGATTGATGAATGATTTGATGTTTATATATCAAATGTGTTTCTTCTAGTAACCACTTCCAGTAAACACTCACACTCTCTCTCTCTCTCTCTCTCTCACACACACACACACACACACACACACACACACACACAGACACACACACACGTCTTTATTGTGTATCGTCTGATATTTGGACGTTACAGGCTTTACACATTCTACACCTCAAGTTAGTCTCTATATTTCTTTATTATATATAAATATCTGCTATGTTCTAATGTGTAATTATCTTCTAATTATGTTATTTGTTTGTTTATGATGTTTATATATCAAATGTGTTCCTCCCAGTAACCTCTCTCTCTCTCTCTCTCTCTCTCTCTCTCTCTCCCTCTCCCTCTCTCTCTCTCTCTCTCTCCCTCTCTCTCTCACACACACACACACACCTTTATTTTTATACCACAATGGAGGCTGTACTGGAATGTAGCAAATCTATTGTAAAGTTGCAGTTATTTATTAAACCAAACGCTTGACCATAATAGTCTGCTGTCTCTTATTTCTAAGCAACACAAAGAATGGAAAAAAATAAACGCTGTCAGTCAACCTCAGTTAATTACGGAGCCCTGAAAGGGACCTGTGCAAAAAAAAAACCCGTGTGTATAGCTCTCTTCCATTTGCATCATTGCCATCGTTCATTTACCCGTAAACAACCCGAGAGCGTGGATGAGCATGAATTTATAGAGATATATTTTAAAGTTGGCCTTCAATACAAAGACATTACTTCTGTTCCTGCTTCCTGACATAGGTATGTAATCACAGAGTGACATGACGCAAGCGGAAGTCAACCATACACACATCGGAAACTGTAACATGCACAGTGAAAAGTTTCTCATGCATACGCAAAAGTCTCTGTGATTTATTTATTTATTTTTTTGCACAGGTCACTTCAGGGGCTCCGTAGTTAACAGCAAATTAACAATGTTTTTATTTAAGTTTTCATTAAGTTTAAATTAATAATTAACCTACTACTAATAAAAAAGACAGATAACGAATAATAAAGCCCAAAATTCCACCACAGTGCTGTGAAAGTCTGATCTCCAGTTATCGGAAGCGTTTGGTTGCAGTTGTTGCTGCTAAAGGTGACACAACCAGATATTAAGTTTAAGGGGGCAATTAGTTTTTCACATGGGAGATAGGTGTTGGAGAACTTTTTTTTTTGGCTTCAGTAAAGTAAATAAATAATTAAAAAACTGTATTGTGTGTTTACTCAGGTTGCCTTTGTTTTCTGTTGTATTTCATTTGTAGATCTAAAACTATTTAGTATGAGATATACACAACAACAGAAGAACCTTTTTCACAGCACTGTATATATTGTTTTATTGCACTTTTAAGTTAACTTGTAGGCACATAATCCTATACAATATCTGCTGAAGTGTTATTTATTGTGTTAAAGGAATAGTTAAAATTCTGTCATCATTTACTCCCCCTCATGTCATTCCAAACCCATAGCCTTATGGGATACGGTAAACCAATGAGGTTTTTTCTCACGGGTCAAGCACGCATAGTTGTGTTTAGAATATTTGATGTGCCCTATGTATGTGTGTTGGTCAAGGTTTATACTACCTGGATAAAGGCCTAATTTAATCATAGAAAGTGATCGTGTCTCTTTAGAAGACTTGGATTAAACTTCTCGATCCGTATTAATTACTTTTACGACGTCTTTATGGACTTTTTGAAGGTTGAAAATGTTGATAACAGAATTTCAATGGATGAACAAAAATGATGAGAGAATATTAAACATATCTTCATTTGTGTTCTGAAGATGAAGGAAAGTCTTATGGGTTTGGAATGACATGAGTGGGAGTAAATGATGACAGAATTTTCATGTTTGGGTGAACTATCCCTTTAATGTGCTAATGCAACTTTCCTGTTTAACATTTTGTGATCAGTTCATCTTTCCTCATACAGTACCTTTTGCTGTCAACCTTTTATTGTTAAAATGGCTGCATGTGGTATTTTCTCATGTCACTGATTACATTTGTGATGTTTTAATTCAGTTCATTTCATTATCAGAGGATGCAAATCTCCATAATGAAATTACATGTGATAGTGAAATGTTGACAATGTGTGTTCTGTGAATAAAGTCTGTCCACTGATGGAGATTAGTTTAGCTTGTTTATTATTATTATTATTATTATTATTATTATTATTATTATTATTATTATTATACAATGTACCTAATGAGATTTTAATCTGGGATCAAATCAGGTGTTTCTAGTGTTTTGTGTTGTTTCCTTTATTAAAAGTTTATTCACACTTGCATCCGCCTCCGTCTGCTATCCTGACATTACCATTTGTTACAGTGAATATATCAGAAGTTTGGGTCAATATAAAAGCACTTTGCACATACATATGAATTTATAAGAGTAACATCAATACACTATATGCAGAATAATCCTGTTTTGAATTTGTCTTCCCTCTTTCTCCAAAAATATTACAGTTTCTGTTTTCTGTGTGTTTAAGTGTGAGTCAGTTTGTTCTCAAAAACGTGTCCAACAAACAGTGTCCAGTGAACAAACAGCCGCCGTGTACTGAGACGGAGGGGGTGAGTTTAAACACTGATTCCAGTAAAATCAAGGTCAATGTTCTTTTTGTTTTTCTGTTAGTGTATTTGTTAGTTAGTAAAATATGAGAAAAGGTGAGATTGTCATCATCTTTCACTCAAAATTCACTATAAAACTAAATATGAATATGTCAGAAGTTTCCCCTCGTTCTCCGAGTTGCTCCAGCGGTGGACTCGAACACTTCCACATTCCACTGCGTGCTTTCCAGCACTATACAAAAACTCTCCGATAGACATTCCATTCATAAAGACTCACGTACTGTTTACCTTTGCCATGTGCGTTTTGTTTTCGTTCACGTCATGTCTCCGCCTCCTGTGTTTCCCCATGTGTGTTTGTTATTGTATTGCGTCATGTCTCTGCCCCGTTTCCTCATTGGTTCTCTGTCTAATGTGATTATCATGTCCAGGTGTCTTTGATTGTGGGTATTATTTGGTGTGTGTTTAAAAACCCCTGTTTGTGTCTGCTTCAACGCGGAGTATTTAGTTAGTATTTAGATGTGTTTAACCGTGCGCTTTGTTCCGATGTTTCCCAGATAACTAATCTTGTTTACTACAGCCTGGATTACAGTTTGTTTTGCTCATAGTATGGATTCTTTTGTTTATAATAAACTCTTCTACATTTACTGACGTCTCCCCAGCGCATGCATCCTGACTCCCTCTTCCGACACAGCTGGCGTCTGTGTTTCGTAACAGAATACTCCGCCAAAAATGGATGCAGCGGGGAAATTTGGGACATGCCGCGCCACAATTTTTGTTCCTCCCCTGGACTCAATCTCTTTCTCCCAGTGGGCCTGCATTCATCCCCCCTCTGCTTATAATGGATTTTCTACCAAACCCCAGTATTTTCTTTGGCAGGCCCAGATGTATTTTTATAGTGTAAAGGACCCCAAACCCAGTGAGGAAAAATGGGCACGGTTCCTCCTATCACGTTTAGTTGGCTCAGCCCGCTGGTTGGCAGAGATCCACCTCGCCAGCGGGTACCAGGAACTGTATACAGCCTCGGATTTCGTGGATTTCCTGATCCGTGAATATGGGAGCGCGGAATTTGAGCCGGACCTCAACATATTTCTGAACAAAGTTCACCTGCCCGATCAGCCTAGCCAGTCGTTCCTGGAATACTATGAGAGGAAGCAGGCAAATGTGGCGGCCTGCACCTCTCAGCCCCAGTTTCTGGAGTGTGCAACCGAGGGCTGCACCCGACCAGCCATTCTCCAGTGCCCCACCTGCAGGAAACAGGAAGGAAGGAGCAGCTACTTCTGCTCACAAACCTGTTTTAAGGGCAGCTGGCGAGCACACAAACGGCTCCACAGGTGGGCAACCCCAAAGCTCCAGCAGGAGGCCCAGCAGGAGGTCTCCACAGCGGAGCTGTCCCTGGAGGTTAATGTGGTGACGTCCAGCCCCGAGCTCCAGCCGGAGACCCAGCAGGAGGTCTCCACAGCGGAGCTGCCCCTGGAGGTTAACGTGGCGACCTCCAGCCCCAAGCTCCAGCAGGAGACCCAGCAGGAAGTATCCTCCACGGAGCTACACCTGGAGGTAAATGTGGCAACCTCCAGCCCCGAGCTCCAGCCGGAGACCCAGCAGGAGGTCTCCACAGCGGAGCTGCTCAAGGAGGTTAATGTGGCAACCTCCAGCCCCGAGCTCCAGCCAGAGGCCCAGCAGAAGGTCTCCACAGCGGAGCTGCTCAGGGAGGTTAACAAGGCGACCTCCAGCCCCGAGCTCCAGCAGGAGGCCCAGCAGGTGGTCTTCTCAAGGGAGCTGCTCAAGGAGGTTCACGTGGCGACCTCTAGCCCCAAGCTCCAGCCGGAGGCCCAGCAGAAGGTCTCCACAGCGGAGCTGCTCAGGGAGGTTAACGTGGTGACCTCCAGACCCGGGCTCCAGCCGGAGGCCCAGCAGAAGGTCTCCACAAGGGAGCTGCTCAAGGAGGTTAACAAGGCGACCTCCAGCCACGACAAACAGCAGTCAGAGGTTCAAGAAGAAACCTCCACTACTGCCCTGTCCATGTCTGAGGTCCATGGGATGACCTCTTCTCAAGCTAGTCCATGTCCAAGTTCAGTTCCTAGTCCATGTCCAGGTTCCTGCCCTAATCCTAGTCCAAGTCCAAGTCCAGGTTCCGACCCTGTTCCTAGCCCAGTTCCTAGTTCAGTTCCAAGTCCAGTTCCTGTTCTCGTAGCTAGCTACATAGGTTTAGTTTCTGGATATGTTTTTGCGCTCCTTCTCAGTTCAGAGGCTGATTTAACTCCCAGCTCCGGTTCCAGCTGCGTTTCCAACCCAGCTCACTCCTCTGTCTCCTCCTCTGTCTCCAATTTAATTTCCAATGCTGTTTCCAAACAAGCTTTTGATTTTGTCTATGGTTTTTGGTCTAACCGAGTTCTCTGTTCTGTTTCCAAGTCTGTCTCAAGGTCTGTTTCCATGTCTCTCTCCAGGTCTGTTTCCAAGTCTCTCTCGAAGTCCGTCTCTAAGTCTCTCTCGAAGTCCTTCTCTAAGTCTATTTCCAAGTCTCTCTCGAAGTCCTTCTCTAAGTCTGTTTCCAAGTCTGTCTCTGATCCAGGTGCCAAAGCTGTTCCTGACCCGGGTGCCAAAGCTGATTCCGATTCAGGTGCAAGAGCTGATTCCGATCCTGGTTCCAGAGCTGACTCCGATCCTGCTTCCAGGTCAAGCTCCAGGTCAAGCTTCAGGTCAAGCTTCAGGTCAAGCTCCAGGCCAAGCACCAGGTCACGCGCAGCTCCGAGATCCATGCCCAGCACCAGGTCACGCGCAGCTACGAGATCCAGGCCCAGCACCAGATCATGCGCAGCTACGAGATCCAGGCCCAGCACCAGGTCACGCGCAGCTCCGAGATCCAGGCCCAGCACCAGGTCAAGCTCCAGGTCAAGCTTCAGGTCAAGCTCCAGGCCAAGCACCAGGTCACGTGCAGCTCCGAGATCCATGCCCAGCACCAGGTCACGCGCAGCTACGAGATCCAGGCCCAGCACCAGATCATGCGCAGCTACGAGATCCAGGCCCAGCACCAGGTCACGCGCAGCTCCGAGATCCAGGCCCAGCACCAGGTCAAGCATCACTCCAAGCTCCAAGTCCAGCACCAGGTCAAGCATCACTCCAAGTTCTCGACCAAGTTCTTGACCATGTTCGAAGGGACAGCCCGACACGCTCTGCTCTGGCCTCAGGACACTGGACATCGCCAGCCTTGGGTCCTGGGGGGCAGAAATTATGATCCTGCCCAGGGGCCTGGGTCCACCAGAACGGTCAGAACTTTCGGCGCTTCGGGAGAAGCGCCTTTGGGGGGGGGCTCTGTTAGAAGTTTCCCCTCGTTCTCCGAGTCGCTCGAGTGGTGGACTCAAACACTTCCGCATTCCACTGCGCGCTTTCCAGCGCTATTCAAAAACTCTCCAATAGACATTCCATTCATAAAGACTCACGTATTGTTTACCTTTGCCATGTGCGTTTTGTTTTCGTTCACGTCATGTCTCCGCCTCCTGTGTTTCCCCATGTGTGTTTGTTATTGTATTGTGTTATGTCTCTGCCCCGTTTCCTCATTGATGAGATGTCTAATGTGATTATCATGTCCAGGTGTCTTTGATTGTGGGTATTGTTTGGTGTGTGTTTAAAAACCCCTGTTTGTGTATTTAGTATTTAGTTAGTATTTAGATGTGTTTAACCGTGCGCTTTGTTCCGATGTTTCCCAGATAACTAATCTTGTTTACTACAGCCTGGATTACAGTTTGTTTTGCTCATACATAATATGGATTCTTTTGTTTATAATAAACTCTTCTACATTTACTGATGTCTCCCCAGCGCATGCATCCTGTCTCCCTCTTCCGACCAACACGTCTGTGTTTCGTAACAATGAATCATTTTTGCAATGTGTGTGGAAAACATTCTCATGAAAATATGCATGATACATTACATTCTCTTGACTTATAGTCATACTGTATTACATTTAATTCTCTAAAACCAATGATTATTTTAATAAGAATCCCTGTTCAGACTGGAACTGTATGAAAGTCACTCGAATCGTTTAATGTTGTAATGTATTTGTGTGCAGGATGTGAAGTGTCCATCAGAATCACTCAACAAAACTGGTGAAAAGACTAAACAATATAAAACTGCATATTCATCTACAGTGATTAAACAGGACAGGACAAAGGAAAAATACTGTCAAAACATTCTTCATTTTATTGCTCAGTGAGTAATAATACAGGGCTGTGCAATTACAGGAATATAATCAACAACAGGGAGGTGTGATGAAGCTGCGTTACAGTTCCCACCCTGAAGCTGATGTTTTTGGGGGGGACAGCATGTTCAGGTGTTTTTTTTTTTTTTATAATCGGAGTATACATTCCCCAAGCGCTAATGCTAAGGAGGCACTCTGTGAACTGAATGGGGCTATTAGTGAACTGCAGAATACACACCCTGATGGACTGTTTATCATCACGGGAGATTTCAACCACGTGACTCAAATCAGTGCTCCCTAAATTCCACCAACATGTGAACTTTGCAACAAGAGGGGCACCACTAAGAGGTTGTCCACTAATCGTAGGGTTGGCGGTTCAATTCCCAGCCCATATGACTCCATGTGCTGAGGTGTCCTTTGGCAAGACACTGAACCCCAAGTTGCTCCTGATGGTAGGCAGGTGTCTTGCATGGTAGCTCTGCTGCCATTGGTGTGTGTGTGAGAGGGTGAATGAGACACAGTGTAAAGTCCTTTGTGAACCACGAAGGTTAAAAAGGTGCTATATAAGTGCAGATCATTTACCATTTAGCTACATCAGCAAGTGCATTGATGACATCACTGTCTCCAAGACAATCACTACACGTGGATGACTGTGGAGGTGAGTGCACTGCTGAGGACCCGAGACTCCGCCTTCAGGGCAGGTGACAAGGCGGCCTTCAGAACAGCGAGAGCCAATCTATCCCGGGCCAGAGGCAAAGTGCACACAAGCCCAGAAAATCCACAGAAACTTTAAGGATAGTGGCCACACTGGGCGCATGTGGCAGCGCATTCAGGCCATTAGCAACTACAGGACAACATCACCCATCTGTAACAGTGATGCCTTCCTTCCAGATGTGCTGAACAACTTCTACGCTCGGTTTGAGGTGCAAAACATTAAACATTCACAGTGCTGTGGAAAAAGTAAGTGAACTTTGTAAGTGACTACCTTGTTATGGTAGTGGGTGATCCACAACTATTTTTATGTTTTGTGATAGTTGTTCATGAGTCCCTTGTTTGTCCTGAGCAGTTAAACCGCCCACTGTTCTTCAGAAAAATCCCCCAGGTCCTGCACATTCTTTGCTTTTCCAGCATCTTCTGCATATTTGACCCCTTTGCAACAGTGATTGTATGATTTTCAGATCCATCTTTTCACACTGGGGACAATTGATGGACTTGTACTTAACTATTACAAAGGGTGAAAACATTCACTGATACTCAAGAAGGCCAGACGATGCATCAAGAGCTGGGGGTATAAACTTTTCACTTACTTTTTCCACAGCACTGTAAAGGTTTAATGGGATGTGTTCCATAAAGACATGAAAGATTATAATTGTTTGTGTGTTATCTTAAGCACATTGTGTTTGTCTATACTTGTGATGAAATGAAATGAAATTTTATGAAAAATTAATGCAGAAAACCAATTAATTCCAAATGGTTCACATACTTTTTCATGCCACTGTATATTCTATCCCCTAACACTAACCCTCACAGAAAACTTTCTGCATTTTTTTTACATTAAAAAAATCCTTCACTTAGTATGTTTTTTTAAGCATTTTGTTTTATGAGGACGCTTAAGTGTTTGTTTATAGCATAATCATACATGTATAATATAGAATAGGCCTACTGAACTATATACGTATACCTTGCATACAGTTCAGAGGTGGACATAGTACACAACTCCATTACTTGAGTGAAAGTACAGATACTACTGGTGAAATATTACTCCATTACATGTGAAAGTTGTAAAGACAGATTTTTACTTAAGTAAAAGTACAGAAGTACTTGCTTTTAAAAGTATTTAAGTATTGTTAGGTTTTAAATGATTGAATCTCCAGGTTACAATTCCTAAGAAGAGAGAAAGTGAGAATACACAAGAAACACTAGGAAGTCATAAAAGGACAACAGATGTTGTTTGGGGAAGAATGTAAAAGCACACAAGTGGTATTCGGGGAGACAGAGGAATATACAAATGGTGAGGGGCTTCATCTGTCTGTACCTGAGTCAACAGAGAATCAAAGAGAAGAGAGGGGCCAACACAGGAACCAGGAAACAGAGAAGGGTGGGGTTGTTCACAGAGAGGAAAGAAAGGAGAAAGTATTAACAAGGGGAGAGAGAGGGGAAAATCGAAAATATTTTAATCGAGATCGCTAATCATCTTTTTATGATTAATCGTGCAGCTCTACACATAACTATAGTAATTATGCAAGTTAACAAAAAACTATGAAAGTTACAAGATATTAATTTATTTAACTCTTAATCTAATTTACATTTGAATTCACTTTCAGTGTTGCTCTGAGCCTACATAGTAGGGGTTCGATGACTAGACTGTATAACTGTCTGGAGAGTGGACAGCCCTGCCTAATACCTCTCGTCACCGGTACTGGGGCACTTAAACCTCCCCCTGCTTTAACCATCACACATACCTCAGAGTACAGAAATTCTACATAGGATATAAAACCTTCTCCAAAGCCAAAGTGCTTCAACACATTAAAAAGGTACCCATGGTCTACACGATCAAAAGCTTTTTCCTGGTCTAGTGACAGGATTCCCAGTTTATTCTTATTTAGCTGATTAAAATCGATTATGTCCCTTAATAAAAAAAGGTTATCTATTATAGACCTTTCTGGGATGCAATAAGTTTGATCATTTTTGATAACTGAACCTAAAACAAGTTTCAGTCTATTGGCTAGGCACTTGGAGAAGATTTTATAATCAGAACACAAAAGAGAGACTGGCCTCCAGTTCTTTAAAAGTCCCAAGTCTCCTTTTTTTGGGAGCAGTGACAGGACTGCTCTCCGACAACTTACAGGGAGTGATTTAGTCTGTATGCATTCTGATAAAACCTCATGTAAGTCTTGTCCCATTAACCTCCAGAAATGTTGATAAAAGTCCACGGGTAATCCATCTATTCCAGGGGATCGTCCCTTGGATAGCTGAGACATTGCCTCTGTAAGTTCCTGAAGAGTGATGGTCCGGTCTAATTCCTGTTTCTGTGTTTGCTGTATTTGTGGCAGCTCTTTGAGTAAGTCCTCAGCAGATTCAGCATCACAGCTCTCAGCACTGTATAACTGTCTGTAGAAGTTACTTGCTAGTCTCCTCATTTCTGCCAGGTCGGATGTGATGGATCCATCTGCATGACAAAGATGGCACATCGTCTTCTGTTGAACACTTTTTTTCTCAAGACTAAAAAAGAAAGTACTGAGAGTGTCCATGTCTTTAATGGAGCAGTATCTTGCTCTTATCAGTGCCCCTTTAGCTTGTTCAAGTTCAAGTTCAAGTTCAGTTTATTTGTATAGCGCTTTTAACAATGGACATTGTCCCAAAGCAGCTTTACAGAAATTCAGGACATAGATTTTAAATTTATGAATTTATCCCCAATGAGCAGCCAGCGGCGACGGTGGCAAGGAAAAACTCCCTGAGATGATATAAGGAAGAAACCTTGAGAGGAACCAGACTCAAAAGGGAACCCATCCTCATCTGGGTGACACCGGATAGTGCGATTATAAATAAATAAATCCCTTCTATAAATGTACCAGTACAACACGGTCAGAATGGCAGTTGTGAGACCATGAAAAATTCATTACAGTTTTAATATGAAGTCTGTTTTGTTGAACTTCACCACTGTAATCTCAATGATCTTTAGGCTGCACCGTGTGGGGCCATCCTCAGCAGCATCATGTGACCTCAATTGATGGGCATCAGGATGGATCGGGCAGGTCCAGAGAGCAGAAGGGGTCAGGATCACTGGCATCTCAGGAGCATCATGTGAAGCTCGACAGAAGGGGAGGGAGAGAAAGCGAGAGAGCGAGAGAGTGTGAGAGAGAGAGAGAGAGAGAGAGAGAGAGAGAGAGAGAGAGAGAGAGAGAGAGATCATTAGGTATGATTATTGTCCCGTAATGGTTAAGGACAGTGTACTTTGCGTAAGTGAAAGCAGGGACTCTGGCAAGACTAGCTTATGACAGGATAACTAAAAGGGAGAGCCAGAAGGTAACACAGACATGAGGGCTCCCTGGGACAAGGCGGCCAGCCACCCCACCACCAACAAACCTTGGTGGACGCCTGAAGGTGGGTGGGTGACAGCATCCAGACATCCCAGTTCACCACAACACACTATGCCCGTGAGACCTCTAGATCTGCTCCTTTACCTAAGGAAAAAAAAACAAAACTATTCACGAAAGGCTTGATTAAACAAATATGTTTTCAGCCTGGACTTAAACACTGAGACTGTGTCCCGAACACTAATTGGAAGGCTGTTCCATAACTGTGGGGCTTTGTAAGAGAAAGCTCTTCCCCCTGCTGTAACCTTCACTATTCGAGGTACTGACAAATAGCCTGCGCCTTTTGATCGAAGTAGGCGTGGCGGATCATAAAAGACCAAAAATTCACTTAGCCATTTAGCGCTTTATAAGTCAATAGTAGTATTTTATAATCAATGCGGGATTTCACTGGGAGCCAATGCAGTGTGGATAAGATAGGGGTGATGTGGTCATATCTTCTGGTTCTAGTAAGGACTCTTGCAGCTGCATTCTGGACTAACTGGAGTTTGTTTATGCTCCTACTGGAACATCCAGACAGTAAGGCATTACAATAATCCAACCTAGAGGTGACGAAAGCATGGACTAATTTTTCTGCATCATGTAGTGACAATATATTTCTTATCTTAGCAATATTTCTGAGGTGAAAGAAGGCTATCCTAGTAATATTACCTACATGGGCGTCAAAGGAAAGACTGGAGTCAATAATCACACCAAGGTCTTTTACTGCTGCACATGAAGAAACAGAAAGGCCATCCAGAGTTACTATATAATCAGAAAACTTACTTCTAGCTGCATGTGGTCCTAGTATAAGTACTTCTGTCTTGTCAGAATTTAGTAAGAGGAAGTTAATAAGCATCCACTGTCTAATGTTCTTTACACATTCCTCGACTTTATTAAACTGGTGTCTGTTATCTGGCTTTGCTGAAACATACAATTGTGTGTCAACAGCATAACAGTGGAAGCTAATTCCATGTTTACGAATAATTTGACCCAGAGGTAACATATATAAAGAAAAGAGCAGTGGGCCTAAAACAGAACCTTGCGGAACACCAAACTTTACCTCAGTATGTATAGAGAATTCACCATTTACATCTATGAACAGATGATGATCAGTCAAATAAGACTTGAGCCAGGAGAGGGCCGTTCCCTTAATGCCAACAACGTTTTCTAGTCTATCGAGGAGAATAGAATGATCAGTTGTATCAAAAGCTGCACTAAGGTCAAGCAACACAAGCATGGAGACACAACCCTGATCAGAGGCCAGCAGTAAGTCATTTACCACTTTAACCAGCGCTGTCTCTGTGCTATGATGAGGCCTAAATCCTGACTGATACATTTCATGAATGTTATTCCTATTTAGGTACAAGCATAGCTGCTTTGCTACAACCTTTTCTAAGATCTTGGAGATAAAGGGGAGATTTGATATTGGCCTGTAGCTGGACAATTGACAGGGGTCGAGGTCAGGTTTTTTAATCAGGGGTTTGATAACTGCTAATTTAAAAGATTTAGGTACATAGCCAGTGCTAAGTGAAGAGTTGATTATTTTTAGAAGGATTTGATTATTTCTGGAGTAATCTGTTTGAAGAAACATGTAGGTAGGGGATCTAGTATACAAGTTGATGATTTTGAAGAAGAAATTAATGAAATTAGTTCGGTCTCTCTAAGGGGAGTAAAGTACTCTAATCGTTGATCTGATATTGCTATATTATTATTATCTACAGGGTTAGTAAGATTGTCTAGTTTTAAATTAATGGTCTGAATTTCTTGTCTAATATTTTCAATTTTGCCAATAAAAAAACTCATGAAATCATTGCTGCAATGTAATGATTGTGTGCCTGTTTCTGTGGGGGTTTTATTCCTAGTTAATTTTGCTATAGTATTAAATAAGAATCTAGGATTATTTTTGTTATCTTCAATTAAGGTAGAGAGATAGACTGATCTAGCCGCACTAAGAGATTTCCTGTAGTTCAGGAGGCTCTCCTTCCATGCTGTTTGAAATACTACCAATTTGGTTTGACGCCATTTACGTTCTAATTGTCGAGTGATCTGTTTTAAGGTGCGTGTGTGATCATTATACCAGGGTGCTAGCTTTTTCTCTCTAATTATTTTTCTTTTAAGTGGAGCTACCTTATCTAGTGTGTAACGGAACATTGACTCTAAGCATTCAGTTGCCTGATCAAGTTCTATTGGATCAGACGGTGATCGAATCATAGTTGATATCTCTGGGAGGTTATCGATAAAACTCTGTGCGGTAGCTGACGTGAATGTATGTTCGACACAGTAGCGTGGTAAAGTGCATATATTATGATCAATGCGCAATTTACACGAGATGAGATAATGATCTGAGATAGCTTCAGATTGCGGAAATGTGACTATATTTTCTATATTTAATCCGTATGTTAGTATAATGTCAAGAGTGTGACCACCATTATGAGTGGGCCCAATTACATTCTGATTGACCCCTACTGAATCTAAAATAGACACAACCGCTGTTCTCAGAGGATCTTTCGGGTTATCAAAGTGAATATTAAAGTCACCGACAATTAATTCTTTGTCTAAAGAAACAACCAGGTTCGAGATAAAATCTGCAAATTCACCAAGAAATTCAGAGTATGGCCCTGGGGGTCTGTAAATAATAATAAGTGGAATCGACTCAATAGGCTTATTCTTAGTGGTTACATATGTTATACTAGTATGAAGAACTTCAAAGGAGTTGAACTTATGACTAGATTTTTGTGTGACGCCTAGGTTTTCATTATAAATTAGCTTGTTCCTGTAACAGGGAGCTGAGTTCTTGTCTCTTTTTCTTTAGTCCATCTCCCTGTGTGGTGTCATTGCTGTCCATGATCCGTTTTTCAATGAGTTCAATGTCTCTTTGTAGAGACTGCACTGTTTCCTTCAGCATAGTAGTTGAGAAGGATGTATAATTCTGACACAGCATTTTTATGTTGACCTTCCCCAGATCCCACCACTGGCTAAGGCTTTCAAAAGAACCCTTTGACAAGCCAGACAAGCCAGTCACATGACTGTGGCCCTTGTGATGTCATATTGCTTGTATTGGAATCTGCTGGGTTCCGTGTTCTAGCTGCAAGACACGAAAGCCAGTGCCAGGTTTCTGGCTTAGATTAAGTGATGTATGTGCTTTTTTTTCACCTGATGACGTTTAATAAAGGAATTATTTTTCATTGCCTTGCACGTTACCTTTGCTCTCAGACGCTTGAAATTCGCTGTATAGCACTTTAGGTGCCTGAAGCGCACACATATGTATGCACATAGAGGACTGAAGAGAAACCATAATGTTACCACACATGTTATGACATATGTGTTACGAAACGTGATGTGTAGTAGAATGAGGGAGTCAGGATGCAAGCGCAGGGGAAATGTCAGTTTAATAGAAACAGGAAGTTCAAAATTAAGTGAACACAAAAAACACCATCAAACATAAATCCACGAACAAAAGAGTAACAATAATCCAAAATAATAATGTAGTTAGCGGAGGAGGCAGTAATCCAAAAAAGGTAAAAGTAATCCAAATGAGAATGTACTTAGCCGAAGAGTCAGTAATCCAAAAAAGAAACACAGTAATCCACAACGGGTAGTAAATCCATAAAACACAGGGAAATAAACGCGCAAGGCTAGGAGGTGGTCTGGAAACCACTAATTACGAGCTACGGAAATAAACGCGCAAGACTAGGAGGTTGTCTGGAAACCACGAATTACGCGCTTCGGAAATAAAAGCGCAAGGCTAGGAGGTGGTCTGGAAACCACGAATTACGAGCTTTGGAAATAAAAGCGCAAGGTTAAACGCAGCTAATCTAAACTAATACTCCGCCCTGAAGCAGACACGGAGCGGCGTATTTAAAGACATAAATCACATGCCCCAATCCATAACACCTGACATCAATAAACATGAACCAATGAGAAATGAGGAGGCGGAGACATGACACGAACAAAAACATAAACGCACATGGGGAAACACAGAAGGCGGAGACATGACGTGAACAAAAACATGGGAACACATGGCAGAGGTAAACAAAACGTGAGTTCATGAATGAAACATCCATCGGAGAGTTTTTGAATAGCGCTGGAATGCGCGCAGTGGAATTGTCATAAACCAGAGTCTTTGTGAATGGAATGTCCATCGGAGAGTTTTTTTAATAGCGCTAGAAAGCGCGCAGATATGCTGCTCCGTAGCGGGGCAACGAGATATGCTGCTCCTTCCCGGAGCAGCGAGTGGTGAGAGCTAACAGAGCCCCCCCCTAAGGCGCGGCTCCCGAAGCGCCGCAAGTTTTGCCTGTTCTGGCGGACCCGGGCCCCTGGGCAGGATTGGCACATCTGCCCCCCTGGCCCCGAGGCTGGTGCAGTTCAATGTCCCGCAGCCAGAGCAGAATGTGTCGCGTTGTGGACGAGAACTTGGATGAGAACTTGGACGAGAACTTGGACTGGTGCTTGAACCGATGCTTGGCCTGGATCTCAGAGCTGCGCGTGACCTGGTGTTTGGCCTGGATCTCGGAGCTGCGCATGACCTGGTGTTTGGCCTGGACCTCCGAGCTGCGCGTGACCTGGCGCTTTGTCTGGAACCCGGACTGGAACCAGGACTGGATTCCGATTCAGCTCCTGGATTAAGGACAGGCACAGAGACAGACTGGGAAACAGACTGGGGAATGGGACAGAAAATAGGACAGAGGATGGGACAGAGAACTGGATATGGAACTGGAAAGAGAACTGGACTGCAACCTGAACTGGAAATTAGAGTGGAAACAGGGCTGGAATCAGAGACAGGCTTGGAGACTGGACAGAGAATTAGATTAGACCCAGAACCATAAACAGATTCAAAAACTTGGTTGGAAACAGGGCTGGAAATTAAATTGGGGACAGTGGAGGAGACAGTGGAGGAGACAGTGGAGGAGACAGTGGAGGAGACAGTGGAGGAGACAGTGGAGTGAGTTGGGTTGGAAACGGAGCTAGAAACGGAACTGGAATTAGATCAGCCTCCGAACTGAGAATGAGAGCAAAGACAGCATTGGAGATTGGGCTGGAGACAGAGGAAGGGACAGGGCTGGAGACGGAGGAGGAGACAGGGCTGGAGACAGAGGAGGAGTCAGGGCTGGAGACAGAGGAGGAGTCAGGGCTGGAGACAGAGGAGGAGTCAGGGCTGGAGACTGAGGAGGAGACAGGGCTGGACTCAGAGGAGTGAGCTGGGTTAGATGCGGAGCTGGGAGTGAAATCAACCTCTAAACTGAGAAGGAGGGCTAACACCCATCCTGAAATCAAACCTATGTAGCCAGCATAGAAATCAGGAACTGAACTTGGAACTGAACTAGGAATATGGGCTTGGACTTGCAACTGGACTAGGAACCGGGCTAGAAACATGGTCGGAACCTGGACTTGGACTTGGAACTGGACTAGGAACAGGTTCAGAACCTGGACTTGGATGAGCAACTAGACTGGGACTGGGAGAAGGACTGGGAACAGGACTGGAAACTGGACTGGAAACCGGACTGGGAACCGGACTGAGAACCGGATTGGGAGCAGGACTAGGAACTGGATTGGGAGCAGGACTGGGAACCGGACTGAGAACCGGATTAGGAGCAGGACTGGGAACAGGATTGTGAGCAGGACTGGGAACAGGATTGGGAGCAGGACTGGGAACTGGATCAGAAACTGGCCTTCGAATAGGGCAGGAATCTGGACATGGACTTGGACATGGACTAGGACTAGGGCAGGAACCTGGACATGGACTTGGACATGGACTTGGACAGGAACCTGAACATAGACTCAATTTTGCTCTAAAACATGGGCTAGGACTTGGAATGGAGGTCATCCCGTGGACCTCAGATATGGACTGGGCTTGAGAAGAGGCCATCCCATGGGCCTCTGACTTGAACTTGACTTTGGAGGAGGTCAACCCGTGGACCTCAGATATGGACTGGGCTTGAGAAGAGGCCATCCTGTGGGCCTCTGACTTGAACTTGACTTTGGAGGAGGTCAACCTGTGGACCTCTGACATGGATTGGACAGGAGTGGAGGTTTCTTCTAGAACCTCTGGCAGGAATGTGGCTTGGGTGGAGGTTTTCTCGTGGACCTCCGATATGAGCAGGCCAGGAGAGGAGGTTTCCTCTTGATTCTCTGGCTGGAGCTCGGGGCTAGAGGTCACCTTGATAACCTCCCTGAGCAGCTCCGCTGTGGAGACCTTCTGCTGGGCCTCCAGCTGGAGCTCGGGGCTGGAGGTTTTCTCGTGGACCTCCGATACGAGCAGGCCAGGAGAGGAGGTTTCCTCTTGATTATCTGGCTGCTGCTTGGGGCTGGAGATCGCCTTGTTAACCTCCCTGAGCAGCTCCGCTGTGGAGACCTTCTGCTGGGCCTCCGGCTGGAGCTCGGGGCTGGAGGTCGCCATGTTAACCTCCAGTTGTAGCTCCCCTGAGGAGACTTCCTGCTGGGTCTCCAGCTGGAGCTCGGGGCTGGAGGTCGCCATGTTAACCTCCAGTTGTAGCTCCCTTGAGGAGACTTCCTGCTGGGTCTCCGGCTGGAGCTCGAGGCTGGAGGTCGCCATGTTAACCTCCAGTTGTAGCTCCCTTGAGGAGACCTCCTGCTGGGTCTCCTGCTGGAGCTCTGAGGGTGCCCGCCGGTGGAGCTGCTTATGCACCTGCCAGCTGCCCTTGAAACAGCTTTGGGAGCAGAAGTAGCTGCTCCTTACTCCCTGGTTCCTGCAGGTGGGGCACTGCAGGATGGCTGGTCGGGTGAATCCCTCGGTGGAACACTCCTGGTTTTGGGGATGAGAGGTGCAGGCCGCCACGTTAGCCCGCTTACTCCCATAATGTTCCAGGAAAGAGTGGCTAGGTCGGTTGCCCAGACGGTCCTTCCCCAAAAAGGTCCTGAGGTCGGGCTGGAAGTCTGGGCTTCCGAACACCTGGACCAGTAGATCCACAAAGCCCGAAACTGTCTTGATCTTCGTGGATCCACTGGCAAGGTGAAGCTCTGCCCAATGGCGAGCAGAGACGACCAAACGAGAGAGGAGGAACCCCTCCCACTGTTCCTCGTCGGGCTTGGGGTCCTCCAAACTCAGAAAATATATTTGGGCCTGTAAAATAAAACATTGCGGCCAAGTGGCAAAGCCGTCATAGGCATCGGGGGGGATAAACAAAGGTCCATTGGGGGAAAAAATTGCATTGTACACAGGCATTTTAAATGTGGCAGGGCGTGGCATGGCGTGGCGTGGCGTGCCCTCACTTTCCCCGCTGCATCCATTTTTTGGCGGAGTATTCTATTACGACACCGGGGTTAAAAGGGAAACAGGATGCACTCACAGGGGAAAGTGGTCAGTTTATTAGGAACAACAAAAGGGCACATTCAGAAGTGATGGGACAACAATACAAAAAACACAAAAACACAGCACGTCAATCTTCCAAAAAGGGTTAGCCACTGATGAGAACACTTACAGGGCAAAATTCCAGGAAATCATGAAACAGTAATCCAAAGGCTTACAGGGCAAAAATCCAGGAAATCATGAAACAGTAATCCAAAGGCTTACAGGACAAAAATCCAGGAAATCATGAAACAGTAATCCAAAGGCTTACAGGGCAAAAATCCAGGAAGTAACGAGATATGAATTCAAGAACCCGGGAACGCCGGGTAAACAAAAAATTCAGAACAAGCGCAAGGACCAGGGAACACCTGGTAAACAAAAATCTAGGAAAAACTACAATTCTTTAGCTTCATCGCTACTTCTCATTATCATCAGGGACATATAGTTACGTTTAGCTATCACGAGTCACTTTCAGTTATTCTTAATCTGCGAGTTATTCATCTCCGCGATGAAGTGGACACAAATAGGGGTTTTAGTAACAAAGGTAATCAAAAGGAAACGAGAAGAAACGCATGACACCTGGAAACAATAATCAGACAATAATGGGAGAACCAATGACAGAACATGGGAGGAAACATAATTTGACACAAACCCAACGGACCAATAAGGAAGCGGGGGAAGAGACATGACGTAAACAAAAACAAAGGAGCACATGGCAACGTAAAAAAAAACAGAGTCTTTGTGAATGGAATGTCCATCGGAGAGTTTTTTAATAGCGCTAGGAAGCGCGAAGATATGCTGCTCCGTAGTGGGGCAGCGAGATATGCTGCTCCTTCCTGGAGCAGCGAGTGGCGAGAGCTAACAGATATGGGCGATAATATGTGTTAAAGCCTGCTATGTCCCCTCCTTTTTCTCATAAGTAGAGATGAAAACTTTATAATGTACATCAGTTCCATTTTTTTTTTTTTTTTTTTTTTTAAGTACCATATGTAACTTTGGTTGTTCCTTCAACAGGAGCAAAAATAATAATAAATACAGTAAATGAATAGATAAATACATTGATTTATTTACTAATAAATAAATAAATAAATAAATAAATAATCTGTCTAGTTTCACAATCAATTCTTGAATTAGCCAATATTTCCCCCACTCACTCACTGTTAAAGCAGTCTTGGAACGTTCAGGACTAGGATTACATCATTGTGTTCTATCCCGCTCCAGTCACATGACTCTGGTCCTTGTGATGTCATATTGCTTCTATTGGAATCTGCTGAGTTCTAACTTCTTGCTGCTAGAAAGAGAAAGCCAGTCACATGACTGTGGCCCTTGTGATGTCGTATTGCTTCTATTAATAAAATACAGTGAATGAATAAATAAACACATTGATTTATTTATTAATAGATAGATAAATAAATAAATAAATAAATAAATAAATAATCTGTCTAGTTTCACAATCACTTCTTGAAGTAGCCACGATTTCCCCCACTCACTCACAGTTAAAGCTGTCTTAGAGCTGTCAGGACTGGGCTTACATCATTGTGTTATGTGCCCTCCTTTTTCTCATAAGTAGAGATGAAAACTTTATAATGTACATCAGTTCCTTTTTTTTTTTTTTATTACCATATGTAACTTTGGTTGTTTCTTCTACAGGAGCAAAAATAGTAATAAATGCAGTAAATGAATAAATAAATACATTGATTTATTAATAAATAAATAAATAAATAATCTGTCTAGTTTCACAATCACTTCTTGAAGTAGCCACTATATCCCCACTCAATCACTGTTAAAGCTGTCTTGGAACGTTCAGTACTAGGCTTACATCATTGTGTTCTATCCTGCTCCAGTCACATGTCTCTGGCCCTTGTGATGTCATATTGCTTCTATTAGAATCTGCTGGGTTCTAACTTCTTGCTGGTAAAAAGAGAAAGCCAGTCACATGACTGTGGCCCTTGTGATGTCGTATTGCTTCTATTAGAATCTGCTGGGTTCCAAGTTCTTGCTACTAGAAAGAGAAAGCCAATGGTAGTTTTCTGGCTTAGATCAAGTGATGTATGTGCTGTTTTTTCACCTGATGACGTTTAAGAAAGGAATTATTTTTCAATGACTTGCCCAAACATGCTCGAGACTTAGGGGTTTAACATTTTGAATGTTTAGTTATATGTAGGCTTTGATTTGAGTTAGATATGGGCTATAATCTGTGTTAAAACCTGTTATGTCCCCTCCTTTTTTCATAAGTAGAGCTGAAAACTTTATAATGTACATCAGTTCCATTTCTTTTTTTTTTTTTTTTTTTTTTTAAGTATTATATGTAACTTTGGGTGTTTCTTCCACAGGAGCAAAAATAATAATAAATACAGTAAATGAATAAATAAATACATTGATTTATTTATTAATAAATAAATATATATATATATATATATATATATATATATATATATATATATATATATATATATATATATATATATATATAAATAATCTGTCTAGTTTCACAATCACTTCTTGAAGTAGCCACTATTTCCCCCACTCACTCACAGTTAAAGCTGTCTTGGAACTGTCAGGACTGGGCTTACATCATTGTGTTCTCTCCCGCGCCAGTCACATGACTCTGGCCCTTGTGATGTCATATTGCTTTTATTAGAATCTGCTAGGTTCTAAGTTCTTGCTGCTAGAAAGAGAAAGCCAGTCACATGACTGTGGCCCTTGTGATGTCGTATTGCTTCTAATAGAATCTGCTGGGTTCTAACTTCTTGCTGATAGAAAGAGAAAGCTAGTCACATTACTGTGGCCCTTGTGATGTCGTATTGCTTCTATTAGAATCTGCTGGGTTCCAAGTTCTTGCTGCTAGAAAGAGAAAGCCAATGGCAGTTTTCAGGCTAGGAAATGTATGTGCTGTTTTTTCACCTGATGACGTTTAAGAAAGGAATTATTTTTCATTGACTTGCCCAAACATTCTCAAGACTTAGGAGTTTACCATTTTGAATGTTTACTTAGATGTAGGCTTTGATTTGAGTTAGATATTGGCTATAATCTGTCTTAAAACCTGTTATGTCCCCTCCTTTTTCTCATAAGTAGAGATGAAAACTTTATAATGTACGTCAGTAATTTTTTTTATTTTTATTTATTTTTTTTTTTAAGTACCATATGTAACTTTGGTTGCTTCTTCAAAAGGAGCAAAAATAGTAATAAATACAGCAAATGAATAGATAAATACATTGACTTATTTATTAATAAATAAATAAATAAATAAATAATCTGTCTAGTTTCACAATCACTTCTTGAGGTAGCCACTATTTCCCCCACTCTCTCACAGTTAAAGCTGTCTTGGAACTGTCAGGACTGGGCTTCCATCATTGTGTTCTCTCCTGCGCCAGTCACATGACTCTGTCCCTTGTGATGTCATATTGCTTTTATTAGAATTTGCTGGGTTCTAACTTCTTGCTGCTAGAAAGAGAAAGCCAGTCACATGACTGTGGCCGTTGTGATGTCGTATTGCTTCTATTAGAATCTGCTGGGTTCTAACTTCTTGCTGCTAGAAAGTGAAAGCCAGTCACATGACTGTGGCCCTTGTGATGTCATATTGCTTCTATTAGAATCTGCTGGGTTTCAAGTTCTTGCTGCTAGAAAGAGAAAGCCAATGGCAGTATTCTGACTAAGATGAAGTGATGTATGTGCTGTTTTTTCACCTGATGACGTTTATCAAAGGAATTATTTTTCATTGACTTGCCCAAACAATCTCGAGACTTAGGAGTTTATTGTTTTGAATGTTTACTTAGATGTAGGCTTTGATTTGAGTTAGATATGGGCTATAATCTGTCTTAAAACCTGTTATGTCCCCTCCTTTTTCTCATAAGCAGAGATGAAAAGGTTATAATGTACATCAGTTCCATTTTTTTTTTTTTTTTTTTTTTTTTTTAAGTAACTTTGCTTGTTTCTTCTTCAGGAGCAATAACAATAATAAATGCAGTAAATGAATAAATAAATACATTTATTAATAAATGAATAAATAAATAAATAAATAATTAAATAAATAAATAAATAAATAAATAATCTGTCTAGTTTCACAATCACTTCTTGAAGTAGCCACTATTTCCCCCACTCACTCAGTGTTAAAGCTGTCTTGGAACTGTCAGGACTGGTCTTACATCATTGTGTTCTCTCCCACGCCAGTCACATGACTCTGTCCCTGGTGATGTCATATTGCTTTTATTAGAATCTGCTGGGTTCCAAGTTCTTGCTGCTAGAAAGAGAAAGCCAATGGCAGTTTTCTGGCTAAGATTAAGTGATGTATGTGCTGTTTTTTCACCTGATGACGTTTATCAAAGGAATTATTTTTCATTGACTTGCCCAAACATTCTCGAGACTTAGGAGTTTACCATTTTGAATGTTTAGTTAGATGTAGGCTTTGATTTGAGTTAGATATGGGCTATAATCTGTCTTAAAACCTGTTATGTCCCCTCCTTTTGCTCATAAGTAGAGATGAAAACTTTATAATGTACGTCAGTAAAATTTATTTATTTATTTTATTTATTTATTCATTTTTTTTAAGTACCATATGTAACTTTGGTTGTTTCTTCAAAAGGAGCAAAAATAGTAATAAATACAGCAAATGAATAGATAAATACATTGATTTATTTATTAATAAATAAATAAATAAATAAATAATCTGTCTAGTTTCACAATCACTTCTTGAGGTAGCCACTATTTCCCCCACTCTCTCACAGTTAAAGCTGTCTTGGAACTATTAGGACTGGGCTTCCATCATTGTGTTCTCTCCCGCGCCAGTCACATGACTCTGGCCCTTGTGATGTCATATTGCTTTTACTAGAATTTGCTGGGTTCTAACTTCTTGCTGCTAGAAAGAGAAAGCCAGTCACATGACTGTGGCCGTTGTGATGTCGTATTGCTTCTATTAGAATCTGCTGGGTTCTAACTTCTTGCTGCTAGAAAGAGAAAGCCAGTCACATGACTGTGGCCCTTGTGATGTCGTATTGCTTCTATTTGAATCTGCTGGATTCCACGTTCTCGCTGCTAGAAAGAGAAATCCAGTCACATGACTGTGGCCCTTGTGATGTCATATTGCTTTTATTAGAATCTGCTGGGTTCCAAGTTCTTGCTGCTAGAAAGAGAAAGCCAATGGCAGTTTTCTGGCTAAGATTAAGTGATGTATGTGCTGTTTTTTCACCTGATGACGTTTAAGAAAGGAATTATTTTTCAATGACTTGCCCAAACATGCTCGAGACTTAGGGGTTTAACATTTTGAATGTTTAGTTATATGTAGGCTTTGATTTGAGTTAGATATTGTTACGCTGTCAGGAGAAGGCTGGACACAGTTGCGGTGAAAAGCTTCGACACTTTATTCAGCATACATAAGAAAAGGAAACAGGGCAAACAACAGGTTTTTAGAAGGCTTCGAGTCTTCGCTGGATATAGAAGCAGAGCTTGTACACACTCTCAAAAGTATTAGCGCTAGCAGTACAAAAAACACACACTAAACCACGGAAGGAAAAAACGAACAAAAACAGCATCCAGCAATGAACCTTCACAACAAAAGAGTGGGAATAACAAAAGGTGTGCAAACTACTAGCGCTAACAGAAAATCAAATACTTGTGCAAGTAAACCTATCACAGAGATGTGTAAAATAGGAAGAGGGCTAGAGCGGAAATCGGAATCCAGGGTACTTAGCTTAATGTCCAATGCCGTGAGAATCAGTCCAGAGTTTAATCGCTCGGCACAGTGAGATTCGGGAGGAAACGGACACTCGACATAAGGAAGTGGTTTGGGAACCACAAAACACGGAGCTTCGGACATCTAAATTAGAACACCAGAATCAAGAGCTACGGAAATCGGAATCCGCGCTACGGAACTAGAAACATTTCTATACTTCAAAGTGAAACTCCGTTAAACTGAACTACAAACTAATAATCCGCCCCGAGTGGAAGAAAACAGGGCTTTTTAAACACACAGACAACATACATGAAATCAAAGGCACCTGGAAATGATAATCACATAACATGGAGAACCAATACGAAATAAGGAGGCGGGGACAGAGACATGACGCAAGACAATAACAAAAGCGCACATGGCCGAGGTAAACAAAACGAGAGTCCTTCTGAATGGAGCTGGAATGCGGAAGTAAGCTACTCCATTCGCTGCGAGAGAGGGAACATAACAGAGCCCCCCCCTTAAGGCGCGGCTCCCGAAGCGCCGCAAGCTTTGTCCGTTGTGGCGGACCCGGACCCCTGGGCAAGATTAGCACATCTGCCCCCCTGGAACCGAGGCTGGTGCATTTTAATGTCCCGCAGCCAGAGTCGACCGGGTCGTGACGAGGACTTGGACGAGGACTTGGACGAGGACTTGGACGAGGACTTGGACGAGGACTTGGACGAGGACTTGGACGAGGACTGATGCTCGGCCTGGATCGTGGAGTAGCGCGTGACCTGATGCTCGGCCTGGATCGTGGAGTAGCGCGTGACCTGATGCTCGGCCTGGATCGTGGAGTAGCGCGTGACCTGATGCTCGGCCTGGATCGTGGAGTAGCGCGTGACCTGATGCTCGGCCTGGATCGTGGAGTAGCGCGTGACCTGATGCTCGGCCTGGGTCGTGGAGTAGCGCGTGACCTGATGCTCGGCCTGGGTCTCGGGGTTGCGCGTGACCTGGTGCTGGACCCGGGTCTCGGGGTTGCGCGTGACCTGGTGCTGGACCCGGATCTCCGAGCTGCGCGTGACCTGGTGCTGGACCCGGATCTCCGAGCTGCGCGTGACCTGGTGCTCTGCCTGGAACCTGCTTCAGCTCCTGGATTAGAGATAGTGGAGTGAGTAGGGTAGGAAACAGAGGAGGAGATAGTGGAGTGAGTAGGGTAGGAAACAGAGGAGGAGATAGTGGAGTGAGTTGGGTTGGAAATAGTGGAGGAGACAGGGCTGGGGACTGAGGAGGAGACAGGGCTGGGGACGGAGGAGGAGACAGGGCTGGGGACGGAGGAGGAGACAGGGCTGGGGACGGAGGAGGAGACAGGGCTGGGGACGGAGGAGGAGACAGGGCTGGGGACGGAGGAGGAGACAGGGCTGGGGACGGAGGAGTGAGCTGGGTTATGAGTGGAGCTGGGAGTGAAAACACCCTCTGCACTGAGGAGGAGGGCTAACACCCATCCCGAAATTAAACCCATGTAGCCCTCATAAAAATCAAAAACTGGACTTGGGAAATGATTGGAAATGGGGCTTGGAACCGGATTGAGAACAGGATTGAGAACCGGAGTAGGAACCGGATTGGGAGCCAGGGTGAGAACTGGATTGGGAGCAGGACTGAGAACTGGATTGAGAGCAGGATTGGGAGCAGGACTGAGAACTGGATTGGGAGCAGGATTGAGAACCGGAGTAGGACCCGGATTGGGAGCAGGGCTAAGAACAGGATCGGGAACCGGAGTAGGAACCGGACTGGGAACAGGATCGGGAACCGGAGTAGGAACCGGACTGGGAACAGGATCGGGGACCGGAGTAGGAACCGGACTGGGAACAGGATCGGGGACCGGAGTAGGAACCGGACTGGGAACAGGATCGGGGACCGGAGTAGGAACCGGACTGGGAACAGGATCGAGGACCGGAGTAGGAACCGGACTGGGAACAGGATCGAGGACTGGATTGGGAGCAGGATTGGGAGCAGGACTGAGAACCGGAGTAGGACCCGGATTGGGAGCAGGAGTGAGAACAGGATTGAGAGCAGGAGTGATATCTGGACATGGGCTTGGAGTGGAGGTTTCTTCTAGAACCTCTAAGACGAGCAGGCCAGGAGAGGTTTCCTCTCTATTCGCTGGCTGCTGCTTGGGGCTGGAGGTCACCTGGTTAACCTCCAGTTGCAGCTCCGCTGGGGAGACCTCCTGCTGGGTCTCCTGCTGGAGCTCGGGGCTGGAGGTCGCCATGTTAACCTCCAGTTGCAGCTCTGCTGAGAAGACCTCCTGCTGGGTCTCCTGCTGGAGCTCGGGGCTGGAGGTCGCCAGGTTAACCTCCAGTTGCAGCTCTGCTGAGAAGACCTCCTGCTGGGTCTCCTGCTGGAGCTCGGGGCTGGAGGTCGCCTGGTTAACCTCCAGTTGCAGCTCTGCTGAGAAGACCTCCTTCTGGGTCTCCTGCTGGAGCTCGGGGCTGGAGGTCGCCTGGTTAACCTCCAGTTGCAGCTCTGCTGAGAAGACCTCCTGCTGGGTCTCCTGCTGGAGCTCGGGGCTGGAGGTCGCCTGGTTAACCTCCAGTTGCAGCTCTGCTGAGAAGACCTCCTGCTGGGTCTCCTGCTGGAGCTCGGGGCTGGAGGTCGCCTGGTTAACCTCCAGTTGCAGCTCTGCTGAGAAGACCTCCTGCTGGGTCTCCTGCTGGAGCTCGGGGCTGGAGGTCGCCAAGTTAACCTCCAGTTGCAGCTCTGCTGAGAAGACCTCCTGCTGGGTCTCCTGCTGGAGCTCGGGGCTGGAGGTCGCCAGGTTAACCTCCAGTTGCAGCTCTGCTGAGAAGACCTCCTGCTGGGTCTCCTGCTGGAGCTCGGGGCTGGAGGTCGCCTGGTTAACCTCCAGTTGCAGCTCTGCTGAGAAGACCTCCTGCTGGGTCTCCTGCTGGAGCTCGGGGCTGGAGGTCGCCTGGTTAACCTCCAGTTGCAGCTCTGCTGAGAAGACCTCCTGCTGGGTCTCCTGCTGGAGCTCGGGGCTGGAGGTCGCCTGGTTAACCTCCAGTTGCAGCTCCGCTGAGAAGACCTCCTGCTTAGTCTCCTGCTGGAGCTCTGAGGGTGCCCGCTGGTGGAGCCGCTTATGCACCCGCCAGCTGCCCTTGAAACAGTTTTGGGAGCAGAAGAAGCTGCTCCTTAATCCCTGGTTCCTGCAGGTGGGGCACTGCAGGACGGCCGGGCGGGTGCATCCCTCGGTGGAACACTCCTGGCTTTGGGGGTCTGAGGAGCAGGCCGCCACGTTAGCCCGCTTACCCCCATAATATTCCAGGAATGAGCGGTTAGGTCGGTCGCCCAGACGGTCCTTCCCCAAAAAGGTCCAGAGGTCGGGTTGGAAGTCTGGGCTTCCGAACACCTGAACCAGTAGATCCACAAAGCCCAAAACTGTTTTGAACTTCATGGATCCACTGGCAAGGTGAAGCTCTGCCCATTGGCGAGCAGAGCCGACCAAACGAGAGAGGAGGAACCTCACCCACTGTTCCTCGTCGGGCTTGGGGTCCTCCAAACTCAGGAAATAAATTTGTGCCTGCAAACAGAAACACTGTGGCCAGGTGGAAAAGCCATCAAACTCATCGGGGGGATAAACAAACGTCCATTGGGGAAAAAAAATTGAATTGTTTGCAGGCATTTTAACTGTGGCGTGGCGTGGCATGGCGCGGCGTGCCCTTACTTTTCCCGCTGCATCCATCTTTTAGGCGGATTATTCTGTTACGCTGTCAGGAGAAGGCTGGACACAGTTGCGGTGAAAAGCTTCGACACTTTATTCAGCATACATAAGAAAAGGAAACAGGGCAAACAACAGGTTTTTAGAAGGCTTCGAGTCTTCGCTGGATATAGAAGCAGAGCTTGTACACACTCTCAAAAGTATTAGCGCTAGCAGTACAAAAAACACACACTAAACCACGGAAGGAAAAAACGAACAAAAACAGCATCCAGCAATGAACCTTCACAACAAAAGAGTGGGAATAACAAAAGGTGTGCAAACTACTAGCGCTAACAGAAAATCAAATACTTGTGCAAGTAAACCTATCACAGAGATGTGTAAAATAGGAAGAGGGCTAGAGCGGAAATCGGAATCCAGGGTACTTAGCTTAATGTCCAATGCCGTGAGAATCAGTCCAGAGTTTAATCGCTCGGCACAGTGAGATTCGGGAGGAAACGGACACTCGACATAAGGAAGTGGTTTGGGAACCACAAAACACGGAGCTTCGGACATCTAAATTAGAACACCAGAATCAAGAGCTACGGAAATCGGAATCCGCGCTACGGAACTAGAAACATTTCTATACTTCAAAGTGAAACTCCGTTAAACTGAACTACAAACTAATAATCCGCCCCGAGTGGAAGAAAACAGGGCTTTTTAAACACACAGACAACATACATGAAATCAAAGGCACCTGGAAATGATAATCACATAACATGGAGAACCAATACGAAATAAGGAGGCGGGGACAGAGACATGACGCAAGACAATAACAAAAGCGCACATGGCCGAGGTAAACAAAACGAGAGTCCTTCTGAATGGAGCTGGAATGCGGAAGTAAGCTACTCCATTCGCTGCGAGAGAGGGAACATAACAGATATGGGCTATAATCTGTCTTAAAACCTGTTATGTCCCCTCCTTTTTCTCATAAGTAGAGATGAAAACTTTATAATGTACGTCAGTAAAATTTATTTATTTATTTATTTATTTATTTATTTATTTATTTATTTTAAGTACCATATGTAACTTTGGTTGTTTCTTCAAAAGGAGCAAAAATAGTAATAAACACAGCAAATGAATAGCTAAATACATTGATTTATTTATTAATAAATAAATAAATAAATAAATAATCTGTCTAGTTTCACAATCACTTCTTGAGGTAGCCACTATTTCCCCCACTCACTCACAGTTAAAGCTGTCTTGGAACGTTCAGGACTGGGCTTCCATCATTGTGTTCTCTCTCGCGCCAGTCACATGACTCTGGCCCTCTTGATGTCATATTGCTTTTATTAGAATCTGCTGGGTTCTAACTTCTTGCTGCTGGAAAGAGAAAGCCAGTCACATGACTGTGGCCCTTGTGATGTCATATTGCTTCTATTAGAATCTGCTGGGTTCTAACTTCTTTCTGCTAGAAAGAGAAAGCCAGTCACATGACTGTGGCCCTTGTGATGTCGTATTGCTTCTATTAGAATCTGCTGGATTCCACGTTCTTACTGCTAGAAAGAGAAATCCAGTCACATGACTGTGGCCCTTGTGATGTCGTATTGCTTCAATTAGAATCTGCTGGGTTCCAAGTTCTTGTTGCTAGAAAGAAAAAGCCAATGGCAGTTTTCTGGCTAAGATTAAGTGATGTATGTGCTGTTTTTTCACCTGATGACGTTTAAGAAAGGAATTATTTTTCATTGACTTGCCCAAACATTCTCGAGACTTAGGAGTTTACCATTTTGAATGTTTAGTAAGAAGTAGGCGTTGATTTAATTTAGATATGGGCTATAATCTGTCTTCAAACCTGTTATGTCCCCTCCTTTTTCTCATAAGTAGAGATGAAAACTTTATAATGTACATCAGTTCCTTTTTTTTTTTTTTTTTTTTTAAGTAACTTTGCTTGTTTCTTCTTCAGGAGCAAAAACAATAATAAATGCAGTAAATGAATAAATAAATACATTTATTAATAAATGAATAAATAAATAAATAAATAAATAAATAAATAAATAAATAAATAATCTGTCTAGTTTCACAATCACTTCTTGAAGTAGCCACTATTTCCCCCACTCACTCAGTGTTAAAGCTGTCTTGGAACTGTCAGGACTGGTCTTACATCAGTGTGTTCTCTCCCACACCAGTCACATGACTCTGTCCCTTGTGATGTCATATTGCTTTTATTAGAATCTGCTGGGTTCCAAGTTCTTGCTGCTAGAAAGAGAAAGCCAGTCACATGACTGTGGCCCTTGTGATGTCGTATTGCGTCTATGAGAATCTGTTGGGTTCCAAGTTCTTGTTTCCAGAAATAAAAAGCCAATGGCAGTTTTCTGGCTAAGATTAAGTGATGTATGTGCTGTTTTTTCACCTGATGACATTTATGAAAGGAATTATTTTTCATCGACTTGCCCAAACATTCTCGAGATTTAGGAGTTTACTATTTTGAATGTTTATTTAGATGTAGGCTTTGATTTGAGTTAGATATGTGCTATTGTCTGTGTTAAAACCTGTCAGTCCCCTCCTTTTTCTCATAAGTAGAGATGAAAACTTTATAATGTACATCAGTTCCATTTTTTTAAAATTTTTTTTTTAATGTACCATATGTAACTTTGCTTGTTTCTTCTACAGGAGCAAAAATAATAATAAATGCAGTAAATTAATAAATAAAGGCTAGGAGGTTGTCTGGAAACCACGAATTACGAGCTTTGGAAATAAAAGCGTTAATAAATAAAAGGTTAAACACAGCTAATCTAAACTAATACTCCGCCCTGAAGCAGACACGGAGCGGCGTATTTAAAGACATATAAATCACATGCCCCAATCCATAACACCTGACATCAATAAACATGAACCAATGAGAAATGAGGAGGCGGAGACATGACACGAACGAAAACATAAACGCACATGGGGAAACACAGAAGGCGGAGACATGACGTGAACAAAAACATGGGAACACATGGCAGTGGTAAACAAAACGTGAGTTCATGAATGAAACATCCATCGGAGAGTTTTTGAATAGCGCTGGAATGCGCGCAGTGGAATGCGGAAGTATGTCACTTGCTACTCTTTGCAGCATAGCGAGAGCTGGAGGAGAGGAAACCTAACAGTATGACTTTCTTCATGTTAAATTTGACTTTTTTCACCGTTTCACACTTTATATATGATATATATATATATAATATATATATTATTGTAAACAATCATATGTTGTGTTATTTTAGGTCAGAGACATGTCTAACATATCATAGTAACATATCATGTTATAAAGAAGTGAAATTTGTTATATTAGATTGCATCACCGAAGTGAAAACATATGTTTTTTTAGAAAAACACGTTTCCTTTGCTCGCAGACGCTTGAAATTTTCTGTATAGCGCTTTAGGTGCCTGAAGCGCACACATAGTGGACTGATGAGATGTATGTTATTGTAAACTGAGATGTATGTTATTGTAAACAATCATATTTCATGATATTTTAGGTCAGAGACATGTCTAACAGATCATAGTGTAATGTCTGAACGTATCAAACTGATTTCTGAATCAGCCTGGATCTAGCAAAGAAGTTTCTCTGTGTCTTTGAGCCATGAATCCTTTCCTGTAACCCCTCTCTGGTCTTCACCAGATGCCATCGGAATGCGACACGACCCCCCCTCTTCAGACACACACACACACACACACCCACACACACACACACAAACACACACACACACACAATGGGGATTCTCTTTTCAATGTAACATGTAATTATATGTAATTATTCGATGTCCAGATAGTGTGATGTTTTCATGTTTGCATATATTGTGTGTTTATGTAACATAACTATAATGATTTTAGATAGTTTTAACTTAGGATATTATTTTAAATATCTGTAACCATGTTTTACATGTAATATTCTTTACAAGTCCATCGAATTTGGTATGAGGTTAATCGTGTAGAGATGTAGAGAACCCTGATTGATTATGCATATCATATTGCAATGGGATACATTATTTCATGCTTTTTCTTAAGTTCACACATAATATGGTTTAAACCTGCTCCTCCCTGGACATGCAAATCCAGGTCTGAGACCAGAGAAAGAGAGTTCATCCCGACAAAAAATCCAACTTCCTGATTGGCCCATACTCCAAAGAGGCGTGTGTGTTGGTGTTGTCTTTAAAACAACACCACACTTTGAAACTCTCTCTCTTCAGTCTCACTTCACTTCAATCTCTTCTTCAACTCTTCACTTCAACTTGACACTCTTTCCGGCTTCTCTCCCCCGGGGCCACATGCAAGGGAAGAGGAAGCCAGGACCTCTCTCTCCCAGACAAAAGATGCAACCGCCTCACGGCCCACGCCTTTTCAAATGGCACGACGAACCAGCGAACTCTACACGATCTCACGTGAACTTTCATACCGAGGCCATGCAAGTATAGTTAAGGGATCTATATCTGCGTTTAAGATTGTACCCCTGTTTACAGGAGATTTAAGTTCCTTGCTGGTTTTGAAAAAAGCTAATTAGTTGTGTTTTTGTCTGCCATTCCCTTTTATTTCATTACTTTCTCTCTATTCCTTTTCTTTCCTTGTATGTAGATGTACATATGTATGTTTTGCTTAGAGTTAGTCGTGTGTATCCATAGTTACATCTAGTTATTAAAATCTATTATCCCACTCTTGATTGTCTCTCTTTTGGTCACGTGATGAGTCCCTTAAACGCTGCGAGTCTCGCTACGTGCTATGGACATGGAGTTTCCTTCCTGGCCAGAAGGATAAACTCCCTCTTTAAAGTTCATAATTCCAAACTAGACTACAGCTAATCCTAAAAGCTGATCTAGACCACATACATAGTCATAATTAATTATAATCCATTGTAGTTAATTATCTATAGGTATATGTGCACATACATGAATTCCCTTTCATGGCTGATGGTTATTTATAACTGGTCACACACGCGTTGATTAGATATATAGATATATTTCACGCCATTCGAGCTAATTCCTTATATAAATTGGAGAATACATTTAAACGTGTTAAACATATTTTAATTCGTTACATGAATTTTAACTGATGGAGAATATTTTTAAACGTTGCAGATTCATCCGATTTACTACACATTCTGGTAGATAAGGCGGGCACGCTTTAAAACTCGTCTCCTTTAAAAAGGTGCGTTGAATCCAAGCGTGCGCTTCTGTTTCGTTTTTCATGTTTAAAGTTGATCCATTACATTATTCTGGTGGAAAAGAATAATGCTAGTAATGATTGATTCGTTACAATAGTAACATATCATGTTATAAAGAAGTGAAATTTGTTATATTAGATTGCATCACAGCAGTGAAAATATACGTTTTTAAGAAAAACACGTTTCTTTTGCTCGTAGACGCTTGAAATTCGCTGTATAGCGTTGTAAGCGCCTGAAGCGAACCCATGTGTATGCACATAGACGACTGATGAGAAAACACAATCTTACCACACATATGATGTGTGGCCAGCCCTGTCTCCTCCTCTGTCTCCATCCCTGTATCCTCCTCTGTCCCCAGCCCTGTCTCCTCCTCTGTCCCTTCCTCTGTCTTCAGCCCAATCTCCAATGCTGTCTTTGCTCCCATTCTCAGCTCGGTGGCTGATTTAACTCCCAGCTCCGCTTCCAGCTCTGTTTCCAACCCAGCTCACTCCACTGTCTCCTCCACTGTCTCCTCCACTGTCTCTAATTACTTTCCTAGCACCGCAGCCAGTCCAGTTTCAGAAACTGTCTCCAGTTTAATTTCCAGCCCTCTCTCTAATTTATTTTCCAGCCCTGTCTCCAGCCCTGTCTCTAATTTAATTTCCAGCTCTATTTCCAACCAAGTTTTTGAATCTGTTTATGGTTCTGGGTCTAACCTAATTCTCTAACTCTAATTCTAAGTCTGTTTCCAAGTCAGTCTCGAAATCTGTTTCCAAGTCTGTCTCGAAGTCTGCTTCCAAGTCTGTCTCGAAGTCTGTTTCCAAGCCTTTCTCCCAGGCTGTTTCCGAGCCTTTCTCCCAGGCTGTTTCCGAGCCTTTCTCCGAATCTTTTTCCCAGCCTGTCTCTGATCCAGGTGCCAAAGCGGACTCCGATCCTGGTTCCAGAGCCGACTCCGATCCTGGTTCAAGGTCAAGCTCCGGGTCAAGCACCAGGTCACTCGCAGCTCCGAGATCCAGGCCCAGCACCAGGTCATGCACGGCTCCGGGATCCAGGCCCAGTGCCGGGTCGCGCGCAGCTCCGAGATCCAGACACAGCACCAGGTCACGCGCAGCTCCGAGATCCAGGCCCAGCACCAGGTCACACGCAGTTCCAAAATCCAGGCCCAGCACCAGGTCACGCGCAGCTCCGAAATCCAGACCAGGCATTCGTCCAAGTTCTCGTCCAAGTTCTCGTCCATGTTCACAAGGAAAACCCGCCACGCTCTGCACTGGTCACAGGACACTGGACATAACCAACTTTAGGTCCTGGAGGGCAGAGGTTAGGATCCTGCCCAGGGGCCCAGGTCCACCAAAGTGGATGGAACTTGCGGCGCTTCGGGAGCCGCACCTTGGGGGGGGGGGCTCTGTTAGGTTTCCTCTTCTCCAGCCCTTGCCACGCTACAAAGAGTGGCGAGTGGCGTGCTTCCGCATCCATTCAAAAACTCTCCGATGGACATTCCATTCACAAAGACTCTCGTTCTGTTTACTTCTGCCATGTGCTCCTTTGTTTTTGTGTTGCGTCATGCGTCATGTTTCCTCATTGGTTCGCCTGTTAACAGATGATTATCGTGTCCAGGTGTCGCTCGTTTAATCTTGTTCTGTTTGAATGAACTCTGCTACTTAAATCCCTGTCTGTGTCTGCTTCGTGGCGGAGTAAGTATATTGGAATTTGTTAAGGGATGATCTAGTTTTGATTTAGACGTAACTGAAAGTGTTTAAAATATAATTAAAGATAGCGACGAAGCAAAGAGCTTTCTCTGTTTTTTGTTTACCAGGCGTTCCCTGGTCCTTGCGTCTTTTCTTATGTTTTTGTTTACCCGGCGTTCCCGGGTTCTTGGATTCATGTCTTGTTACTTCCTGGATTTTTGCCCTGTAAGCCTTTGGATTACTGTTTCATGATTTCCTGGATTTTTGCCCTGTAAGTGTTCGGATAAGTGACTAACCTGTTTGGGATTACTGCCCTAGTGTGTTTTGGGATCTTTGTCTCGTTTAATTTTGGACTTTTGTGTGACTGTCCCCTTTACTTTGAATGTTCCTTTTATTTGCACTGTGCTAATAATAAACTGACCACTTTCCCCTGCGAGTGCATCCTGCTTCCCTTCTACCCCCAGTGTCGTAACAGTTACAGATATTTAAAATCATATCCTTGTTAAAACTATATAAAATCATTGTTGCATATTATGTTACATAAACACACAATATATGCAACACGAAAACATCACACTATTTGGACATCGAATATTTACATATAATTACATGTTACATTGAAAAGAGAATCTCTCTTTGTGTGTGTGTGTGTCTGAAGGGGGGGATGTCGTGTCGCATTCCGATGGCATCTGTTGAAGACCAGGGGGGGTTACAGGAAAGGATTCATGGCTCAAACACACAGAGAAACTTCTTTGCTAGATCCAGGCTGATTCAGAAAACAGGGTGATATGTTCTATTAGACATGTCTCTGACCTAAAGAAACACGATATATGATTGTTTACAATAACATACATCATGTCATAATAAAGTGTGAAACAGTGAAAAAAGTCACATTTAACATGAAGAAAGTCATCTGTCATAACATGTGTGGTGTCATTATGTTTTCTCATCAGTCCTCTATGTGCATACACATATGTGCGCTTCAGGCACTTAATGTGCTATACAGCGAATTTCAAGCACCTGCGAGCAAAGGAAAAGTGTTTTTCTAAAAAACCTATGTTTTCTCTTCTGTGATGCAATCTAATATAACAAATTTCACTTCTTTATAACATGATATGTTACTATTGTAACGAATCAATCATTACTAGCATTATTCTTTTCCACCAGAAAAATGTAATGGATCAAATTTAAACTTGAAAACAAAACAGAAGCGCATGCTTGTATTCGCAGCACCTATTTAAAGGAGACGAGTTTTAATGCGTGCCCGCATCTCCACTAAAATATGTAACGAATCAATCATTACTAGCATTATTATTTTCCACCAGAATAATGTAATGGATCAACTTTAAACATGAAAAAACAAAACAGAAGCGCACGCTTGGATTCAACGCACCATTTTAAAGGAGACGCGTTTTAAAGTGTGCCCGTCTTATCTACCAGAATGTGTAGTAAATCGGATGAATCTGCAATGTTTAAAAATATTCTACACCAGTTACAATTCATGTAATGAATTAAAAGATGTTTAACACGTTTAAATGTATTCTCCAATTTATATAAGGAATTAGCTCGAATGCCATGAAATATATCTATATATCTAATCATCGCGTGTTGTGACCAGTTATAAATATACATCAGCCATGAAAGGGAATTCATGTATGTGCACATATACCTATAGATAATTAACTACAATGGATTATAATTAATTATGACTATGTATGTGGTCTAGATCAGCTTTTAGGATTAGCTGTAGTCTAGTTTGGAATTATGAACTCTAAAGAGGGAGTTTATCCTTCTGGCCAGGAAGGAAAACTCCATTTCCAGAGAGCATAGCAAGACTCGCAGCGTTTAAGGGACTTATCCTGTGACCAAAACAGAGACAATCAAGCGTGGGATAATAGATTTTAATAACTAGATGTAACTATGGGTACACACGACTAACTCTAAGCAAAACACACATATGTACATCTATATACAAGGAAAGAAAAGGTATAGAGAGAAAGTAATGAAATAAAAGGGAATGGCAGACAAAAACACAACTAATTAGCCTTTTTCAAAACCAGCAAGGAACTTAAATCTCCTGTAAACAGGGGTTCAATCTTAAACGCAGATATAGATCCATTAACTATTCTTGCATGGCTTCGGTGAAAGTTAACGCAAGGTTGTGTAGAGTTCGCTGGTTCGTCGTGCCGTTTGAAAAGGCGTGAGCCATGAGGCGGTTGCATCTTTTGTCCGGGAGAGAAAGATCCTGGCCTCCTCTTCCCGGGGCACGTGGGCCTGGTGGAGAGAAGCCGTTAAGAGTGTCAAGTTGAAGTGAAGAGTTGAAGAAGAGAGTGAAGTGAGACCGAAGAGAGAGAGAGTTTCAAAGCATGGTGTTGTTTTAAAGACAACACCAACACACACGCTTCTTTGGGCTATGGGCCAATCAGGAAGTTGGATTTGTTGGCGGGATGAACTCTCTTTGACTGGTGTAACGTATGATGGTGCCCAAACTGATTTCTGAATTAACCCAGACGGAACATAAAAAAGTTTCACCACTCAGGTGACCGAGAGTAACCCCGAGAGGCCTCCTGCGGCCAGATGCCCTTTTCAATGCAAAAGACTCTTTGGAACCCACACAGGACTTACACCTGCAATAAAAGAAACCTTTCATGACTTAACGGGTGTGAACGTATGGAAGACTTCAAGATTAGGTTCATCAGCAGGGGTCAACCAAAACTCCGACCAAGGGCCTGTAAATCTCTGATCTAATCTCTGTTTACATAGATTAACATCGGAGCCAACAGGTCTAGCAAGGAAAACGTCCTCCCTAAAGGTCACCCTGAGGTGACCAAAGACTGGTGTGACATTAGAAGAACACCAGCCCCCTCTTCTGGACATACACACACTCACGCACACACTGTGAAAATGTCTCTTGAATGTAACATATAATCATATTTCTAGATAGTTATAATGTATTCATATTTGCATGTGTTGTGTGTCTAGATAACCTAACTATATTGATTTTAGATAGTTTGAGCGAGAAGCTAATTTTAAGTTGTCTGTAACCATGTGTAATGATCCTTCACTGTCCAAGATATCATAATCCTCTTGAAGTTTGGTACCAAAATCATTGTGTCGTAATATGCCAATTAATGATGCATACAATAGGACAATGGGATGTGTCATTCTATATTTTTCCATATTTTATCCTAATCCAAACTTAATACAAACCACGCCTTGACATGCGACCCGCTCTGGGACAGACCAAGAACGTTCTCCCCCCAGAACTTTCTCATCTCTCTCTCTGGATCCGCCAGCAGCTCAGAGAGGCGTGGACGTTGGCATTGTCCATAAAAGACCGCGACACGCGTTCCTCTATACTTCTTCCTTTTTAACTTCTTCTTCTTACTCTTCTTCTTTTTACCCTTCTTCTCTTTACCTACACTTTACCTACACTTTACTTCCTTACTTTACTTTCTCCTATGTCTTTACTTTGACTTCACTTTTCTCTCTCTCTCTCCGCCTCCTTTTTCCGATACTCCTCCGGACTCTCCTTTGTCTCGTTAAACCACGTGGCAATTATCGTTTTCTTTCTTCTTTCTACTTTGGCGAGACCCAACTCCGTTCACCCCGAGTCTACCAACGTGGAAGATTCAGCAAAGTCCTCGCTAAATCTACAAACCAAGGACCCTCGTAAACAGCATAAAATTAATGCAAGTATAAATTTTAACTGATCTATAGGGGTGTCCTTTTAAGCCAGTGCCCCTGTTGAAGGTGAATTTCAATTCATTGCTGATTCTCAAGGTTAAACTGTTGTGTGTTCTGCCATTCTGTTATTTTCATAATTTTTTCCTTTTGTTTCTTTCACTTACCCTGTATATATGTATTATATGTTTATACCTAGTTGTGTATATCAGTAGTTTTACGTAGTTATTAAAATCCATGGTTATCACGCTGTATCGTCTCTGTTTTTACTCATGGCAAGGTTCACTTTTAACGTTGCTCTTCCCTACCCGCTGTATTTCTTTTAACTTAGAATAAACTATGCTTCATGGCCAGAAGAATAATTTATTCTTTTAGAGTAATACGAAGACTGCCCTGGACAAACAGATCAAGCTGCTTTGCATTTAATTCTAAAGCTAGACTACAGTAATTAATATAACATTCCCTTTCATGCTCGATTTATATCCATAACTAATCAGAACACGCTTCGATTAGAGCTATAGATATATTTCACCCATTTGAGCTAGACTCGCTACACTGGTCTCAGACCTGGATTTGCATGTCCATGGAGGAGCCGCTTTAAACCGTATTATGTGTTAAATTAAGAAAAAGCATGAAATAATGTATCCCAATGTATGCATGGTTGTACAATGGATTCTGGTACCCAGCCATATTGTGGAGGACTACAGGAGTGTGCCACATTAACTATGGGGTGATGGGCCTCTATAAACGCATGGCATGCAGATTTTTCCAACATCCCAATTTCCACAGCTCCACGAGAGCGTATACATGGTGGAACCATGTGTCCTGGGCGGACTTGAACATAAATGTCAGTGGGAAGAGGAGTTGTCTCAGGGCGGAATATGCAGGAGGAGCTCGTTTTATGCATCCAATCAGGACTATGCGTTCTAGCTGTGGAGCCCAGGAGACACAAAATGGGACACAAGTAAGAAGAGTTGTAGGGCGGATTTGCACACTCAGAAATGCCTCGTGTGGGCATGATGTGTAAGGGGCGGCGAGAACAGTCATGGCAGACCATACATGTACTGTTTGTGGACACCTGTCGGGCTGTGTCCTGAAGCCACTGATGAAATAAGTTCTGAGAAGCCGTGTCTGTGTCAGAATCAGAATAGGCACAAGAGCTAACATTTTTCACAAGGTCTGCATACTCAGAGCCCTGCGCCATAAAGGCCTTTGAGTCTCCAGTAGTACAGTCGGTGTCCTGCCTGCAACTCATCCAGAAGTCTATTCCTGCCTGTCAGAGCTCTAAACCTGGGTGCCATAGAGGAACATATATTCTTGCCTTATATTGCCTGTCATAGGAGGAGGCCTGCAGCGCAGATGTACTGGAGTGGCTACCATTAACACTGTAGTACCATAAGGGGTGAATGACCTTACAATGCGCTGAGCCCGGGCGTCCCGTTATGACAATGCTGCTAATATTTTCTGCATTTGAGGCCGTTTTATGCGGATTTCTAATGAAAGAGTGTACCATGAGTTCGAATTGTTTTTGGCCAATCCTATAGGATCTGCGGTGTCATTTGGGGGCGCAGGACCAATGTAGTCAAAGGAGTACATCATAAAGTATTTCTGGTTAGACTTAAACCGTGGCTTCAATGGTTCTGTTTTGTTACCATGGACGAGGAGACTCACAGCACACTTTAAATGATCCTGAACTGCTATCTGGGCCCTGCTCTGATTCAAGTACACCGTAGGTACGTCGTGGACTGCCGTAGCGGTTTGATACACTAATCTGCCACCCATGTATGCCTGCCCCATGCCTATGCTTCGCCTAGATCTGTTAGGTGGGTGGGGTGTAAGCGTGTGGTTATATCTCTGCGCTGCTGGAGAAGACTGTCCTCCACCGGTCAATATAGCCCACATAATTCCTGGAACCACCACTACGACAGTGGCCGCTATCATAATGTGTTGGGTTGTCCAGCTCTGGTCCGTCCAGGTGTTTTTAATTTTGTGTGAAATATGCATCGTAATTAGGAGTGTCGCGCAGCTCGTCAAGATCTATTGTTTGGGCTGGCACTTGGCTAAGGTCAAGAGTCCGCTGCAGGTCAAGAATCCGCTGCAGGGGATCCTGGCTTGAGTCCTCTGGACTTACTCCCAGGCTTTGTCCATCTTCCAGCAATAACCTCATGTCGTTTGAACTTGGCCCTTCCCCAGGGTCCTGCTCTGGTGACGGGACTGTGGTCTCTGTTGTCGGGGGCTGTGTCCCTGACATGGGGTCTGGACTTGGTGTTACTACAATGTGAGAAACTGGTGGGGAGCCCTGGTGGATCGCTTCAGGCTCTGTCAGGGGACCAGGAGGTTCTGATTCTGGTGTCTCCCTTGAATCCTTGGAGACCACTGGAACTGGGTCACTACTCTGTGGCGGCGGTCCTCCTGTCTCCTCAGAGAATGCTGGGGAGGAGTCACTATCCTGCTGTGGTGAAACACGCCATGTCTGTGAGCGTGTTCCTTGTGTGGGCCCTATTCGTGACGAGGGCCCAGGTGCGTCCGGATCATCCTCCTCTGAGTCAGTTTCTGGCTCCTCCTTTTTCTTTTTTGCCCTAGTTGCCTTTTTGGCTGGTTCTATGCCAGGGGCATGACAGCAATGGTTCGAGTGGTACCAGTACTCCCTACCTTCCACATTGACTGCAGTGGGTGTGGCTAACACTACTTTGAATGGTCCTTCTCGGCGGGGCTGTGCCCAGTTTTTCCTCTTGAAGACCTTAATGTACACGTAGTCACCTGGTTCCACTTGTCGAACTATCTCGTCAGTCACGTCCTCTCCGTGAATAGCCTGCCGGACCTGCGAATACAGAGTTCTGTGGATTTGGGTTAAGTGTTTGACATAACTTGACATTTCTCTTTCCAGCTGTTCCAATGAGGGTCCCTTGTAGGGGCCCCGTGTAAATGCCATTGGCATGGGACGCCCTGTGACCATTTCATGTGGTGTCAAGTGTGTCATGCGATTTGTCTGCATATGCATTTTCATCAGTGCTAGGGGTAGCGCCTGAACCCATGTCAAATTTGTGTTTGCGCAAATCTTCCCAATCTTTGCCTTCAATATCCCATTCGCCCTTTCTACCTTTCCCTGTGACTGGGGGTGATACACGCATCCCATTCGCTCTTTTATGTGAAGCGCCTCTGTTACTGCCTTGATAACATCATTCGCAAAGTGCGGACCATTATCTGAACTCAATTTGTCTGGTACGCCAAAACGCGGAATCACCTCCCTACACAAGAACTTTGCCACTGTCTTTGCGTCATTGTTTCTTTTGGCGGTGGCCTCCGCCCATCGACTAAAGAGATCTTCAACAACCAGAATGTAGAGGCATCCTTCTTTTCTGTCTGCCTTATCAACAAAATCCATCATTAGATGTCGAAACGGGCCTTGCGGCTCGGGAATGTGACCTATTGGGGCTGTGAAATGCTTTATCACGTTTCGTTCTGCACGTACTGCGCACACACTCAGTACCTTATCTACCATATTGGACAAATATGGTGACCACCATTCTTTACGTATGGTATCAATGACCACTCGCCTGTTGCAGTGATCCACCCCATGTGCTTCCTTGATCAGCATTGGCAACAATGCCAACGGAGCTACCCATACACTCCATCTATACTTCTCCAAAGTCCTGTGTTGGGTTCTCTAATAGCTCCGCGTTTCTTCCATAGCTCCATCTCCTCTGGGCTTGCTGCCTCTTGGCACTCTCTAAGATTGTCCTCTGACATTCCTTCTGTTTCTCTCATCTCTGTCTCTTCTCCCTCTGATTCTCCAGCCTGCATCATGACTTTTACGGAATCATCTCCTACTGCTGCTCTTTTGGCTGCTTCGTCAGCAGCTGTGTTACCGTTAGTCACCATTGTGGAATCATTTTTGTGAGCTTTGCATTTTACTATAGCCAGCTTTTCAGGTAGCTGTATTGCAGCAAGCAATTCCGATATTGCTGGGCCATGCAGTAGGGTTGAGAAATCTGCTCTCTGGAACCCTCTCTGGGCCCATATTGGACCAAACACGTGGCATACTCCATATGCGTACACCGAATCAGTGTAGATTGTGCATGTCTTTCCTACCCCTAGTTTGCACGCAGCTGTGAGTGCCTTGATTTCTGCTAACTGGGCTGAACATGGTTGGGGAACTGTTGTTTCTACGACTGACTCATATTTTCCCATGTCCCCGTTATGCTGTACTACGGCATACCCTGCCTTGCAACCCTCCACTGTGCGATAGCAGGATCCGTCTACAAAGAACACATGTTGTGCTCCCGGTAGAGGGTTTGCCATCAAATCTGAACGTGCTTTTAGGAATTTTTCGGATTCTTCTGTACAGCAGTGTGGAGTTCAATCAATTGGGAGCACCATTCTCTCAGCTGGGTTAACTGTGCTACACCGTTTGATTGTCAATTCTGGAGCTGAGAGAATGACATCATAGCCTGTGCGCCGCGCATTAGTTATTACAAACGCCTGTCTAGTTAATAGAGCGTGTAACGCATGTGACGTGTACAAGGTTACTGGGTGCCCCATTGTGATTGAGGATGCTTTTTGGTATGCAAATGCTGCGGCTGAGATTGCCCGGTAGCATGGGGGCATGCCTTTTTCAACATTATCGAGTACAGTACTAAAGCATGCAATTGGCTGTTTTCCCACCCCTTGTTGTTCTTGCATTAGTACAGCTGATGCGAACCCTTTTCTTTCAGACACATACAGATGAAAGAGCTTACTGTAGTCTGGACTTGCTAGCACTGGGGCTGATGCATGTGCACTCTTCAGTAGTTCAAATGCTGCCCATCGGGGGTCCAGGTCAGCGGGGCACTTTGCTTTGTTTGATCCGCGGCTTTTATCATGTCTCTGAGTGGCTGCGCCTTGAGCGCAAAGTCGCATATCCACGGTCTGCTAAACCCTGCCATGCCCAGGAATGATAGCATCTGTCTGACAGTTTGAGGCTGAGGTGCTTTTGTGATAGCTTCCACGTGCGTGGGTGACATCGCTCGGGTTGTCCCTTCTAGTACCCTCCCCAAATACTCTACCTTTTGCTGGCAGAATTGCAATTTTTCCTTGCTTACTTTGTGCCCATTGTTCGCCAATGTTCTCAGCACCGTCACTGAATCAGAGAGGCACTGCTCTTTTGTTCGGCTGCAGATCAATAGGTCATCGACGTACTGCAGCAACCGGCTTTCGATTTGGAGACTACCCAAGTCTCGAGCTAATACCTGGTTAAATATTGACGGACTCTCACAGTATCCTTGAGGCAATCTGGTGTAGGTATACTGTTTGCCTCTGTAAGCAAATGCAAACAAAGGCCATGAGTCAGGGTGCAATGGAACACTAAAAAACGCTGAACACAAGTCGATCACTGTGTACCATTTCGTACCTTCGGGAATGTTGGACAGTAAGTTGTGTGGGTCCGGGACCACTGGGGTCTCGGCTATCACCACCTGATTCACTGGTCTTAAGTCATGCACCAGTCTCCACTTGCCTGAATCGGAGTGTTGCACTTTTTGTTGGGATTAGGACTCCTGCCTCCACTAACCCTTCAATTGTTGGCCCTATCCCCTCTTCTGCTTGTGGCGACAACGGGTATTGCTGTTGGTATGGTAATTGAATGTTTGGTTTCATTTGAATTTTTACCAACCCTGCTGATTTCACCAGGCCTACATCTCTTTGGTGTCTAGTCCAGAGTTGCTCTGGTATTTCCTTCAGTGCCTCTTCCACCTCCTGCCCTGTGAGGTCTCGCTCTTCTGTCTTTTGGGACATCTGTACCTGTACTTCTACTTTTAGCTGCACCTTGGTTTGTTGGCTTACTAACATGTGTCGCCATCATCTGTTCTGTTGTCTCCTGTTCACCCTAAGAAACTTCCTGTCTTTTGATGTGTACATGCTTGGGTTTCTAGTGGGCTCCCATGCTTGTACCTGGTTTGCCTCCCTCATCATTGGCCCTAGATCTTTGGATTCAAAGTTCTGCCCGACCATCAGAGAGATATGCTGTGCGGCGTCTGGAACTTGATACCAGTTGCCTACTTCGTGTGGAAGTTCCACATGGGCTGCTACTCCTTGTGTCCCTGCTATTATGTCCAATACTCTTACATTGAATTCGTGTCCTTCCAGCTGCTCCTCCCATAGGGATTCATACTCCTCCACTTGTCCACCCTCATCATACTTTAAGGTACAATGCATGGGATCTCTGGTATCTCTACAGTCTGGACGCATATGAGATATCCAAGGTTTCCATTGTTGGAAATCCTTCCATAATCCTGATGCTTCTTTTTCTTTGACTTCTAACCAATATACCTTGTCCAAGGTGTACTGAACTTCTCCTCTCTCCATCATCACGAATTGTTGCGCCAATAATTCTGGGAGTATGACCCATACTCCTGTAGGTCCAGAGTGAATTTTTGCTCCTAATTTACATAGTACATCCCTTCCCAGGAGATTGGCTGGTGTATCGGGGGAGAAAAGCAATGGGGTTTGTACTGTGATTCCTTCCACAGTTATCCATTGAGGCTCTGTGAATCATAACACTTGTGTTTTTCCCGAGAGTGTTTTTATTGTCTTTCGAGTGAGGGGGGAGCCCAGAGCCTGCTTTTCCAATGCTTGTGAATGTTGCACCTGTGTCTACCCGGAAAGGTGCCTGTACTTGGTTTCCAATCACCACCGTAATTGTTGGTTCTTGTGCTAGGTGCAGTGAGGTGGCACGCTGCACCATCTCCCCCTCAGGCTTCTCTGGGCCCCTTCATTGCCCTCCTGGAGCAGGCCCCATCGGGTTGCCCCCAGGGGGAATCGAGGACTGGCCTTGGTAACCTGGGCCCATCCATTGTCCTCCCCAGTTTCCTGTTCCCTGTTGCTTATTTACAGGTTGTTGCTGCCATCCTCTTGGTCCACCCATGCCGCCTCTTGGAGCTTCATACTGAAGTTGGGGGCATTCTCGCTTTATGTGTCCTGGATCACCACAGTTCCAGCATCCTGGTCCCTGGCCTCCTGAACCCCACGTATTCCTTTGTGCCGGTCCTCTGGAGTAATTTCCTCTTCCCCGGCCCCTGCCTTGTCCCCACCCTCGTGTCTGCTGTGGATATGGGGCACTCATCTGGTATCCTCCTGCCATTGGGGGGTATTGTTATGAGATATCCAAGGTTTCCATTGTTGGAAATCCTTCCATAATCCCGATTCTTCTTTTCCTTTGACTTCTAACCTTGTCCAAGGTGTACTGAACTTCTCCTCTCTCCATCATCACGAATTGTTGCGCCAATATTTCTGGGAGTATGACCCATACTCCTGTAGGTCCACAGTGAATTTTTGCTCCTAATTTACATAGTACATCCCTTCCCAGGAGATTGGCTGGTGTATTGGGGGAGAAAAGCAATGGGGTTTGTACTGTGATTCCTTCCACAGTTATCCATTGAGGCTCTGTGAATCATAACACTTGTGTTTTTCCCGAGAAGCCTACCGTTTTTATTGTCTTTCGAGTGAGGGGGGAGCCCAGAGCCTGCTTTTCCAATGCTTGTGAATGTTGCTCCTGTGTCTACCAGGAAAGGTGCCTGTACTTGGTTTCCAATCACCACCGTAATTGTTGGTTCTTGTGCTGGGTGTAGTGAGGTGGCACACTGCACCATCTCCACCTCAGGCTTCTCTGGGCCCCTTCATTGTCCTCCTTGGGCAGGCCCCATCAGGTTGCCCCCAGGGGGAATCGGGGCCTGGCCTTGGTAACCCGGGCCCATCCATTGTCCTCCCCAGTTTCCTGTTCCATGTTGATTATTTACAGTTTGTTGCTGCCATCCTCTTGGTCCACCCATGCCTCCTCTTGGAGCTTCATACTGAAGTTGGGGGCATTCTCGCTTTATGTGTCCTGGATCACCACAGTTCCAGCATCCTGGTCCCTGGCCTCCTGAACCCCACGTATTCCTTTGTGCCGGTCCTCTGGAGTAATTTCCTCTTCCCCGGCCCCTGCCTTGTCCCCACCCTCGTGTCTGCTGTGGATATGGGGCACTCATCTGGTATCCTCCTGCCATTGGGGCCTTGTGGTGGATACATTGTCTGCATCTGCGGCTGATATGCGGCTGGATACATGGCCGGGGCCTGAGGCTGTATTGTGGCTGGCATCTGGGATCCTCCAGTTGGTGGCTGTATCGCCTGAGGGGTGGCAGCTGCCACTATTACTGCCGCTTGTGTTGCGGCCCCCTCCTTTTTCTCCTTCTTTCTTTGTTCCTGAATTTCCTGTTTGTTCCGCACCAGTTCTCCTAGTTGGGCTTTGTGGAGCTGAGCGAGTAGGTTTTCTGAAGCCTTCTGTGCTTCCCATTCCCTTCGTCGCTGCAACTCTACGTGGTGTATGACGTTGGCCTCAAAGGTTTGCCCATGGCATTGTATTTAATCCTACAATGGTCTCCAGTTGTTCTTGCACCTCTTTTGGGAGGGCCCTCTTGAGCATAAGCTTGAACAGCATTTGACTCGCCACTGTTTCATCCCAGGGGCCTCCCATCTCCTCTCTCCAGCTATTTTGTAGTTTCAGTATGAATTGGGCCACCCCTTCGTTCTCCTCTAATTTAATCTTTTCCACTTTTCCTTGCTCGGCTTTGGTTGGGTAGTCTTTTCTCAGCTCGTCCCACAACTGGTTCCTTATGGGTCCAAACGGATGATCGTCCCAGAGGGGATTATTTGTCATTTTTCCGATTCCGCATCTCGTGAACAGTTCTCCTAGTTTAGTCAGTCCCACGGATTGTGACAGGATCACTTTCAGATCTCCCACAGCTAACTGGTGCCCTGAGGTTTGTTCCTCAAATTTTGTGATCCATCTTTGCACTCCCTCACATATGCTGGAGAGTCGGTTTATGAGTTCCGTCACATCCATAAAGGTCCATGGCACATATTGTGGTGGCATTTTTCCTCCTTTGAACAATAGTGGCATCATTTTCATCTGGACATCACGGGTCTGGTCTCCGGGCCCTCTTTCCCACTGTGCTTGTTCTACCTCCTCTTCTTCGTTTCTGTTGACCACTTCCCCTTCTAAATCTGAACTTATTGCTGTATGTTCTCTTCTTTCTGAGCTTTCGAATTCTTCTTGTTTTTGTGCTTGAGATCGTGTTATCCTTTGGATTCCTTCTTGGGGTTGCAGCCTCCTAGCCACGTCCTTTTCCCTTTTTTCCTTGCTGGGTCTTTAAACAGGGGTGTGCATCAAAGCTTTGGCATGGGGAGGGAGAGTCCCTCTGGAGCACCGTTCTCAGTTCCTCTGAACTTCGCCGTAGTTCCTGTCTTAACTCTACAAGGTCGGTCAGTTTCCGCTCCTTATCTCCTGTCATCTTCAGCCGACTTGCCAAGCTTCGTGTCGCTCATACCCTCAGTTCCTCTTCATACTTCAGCCTATCCTCCAGTTGAGTTATCCTTTCGCCAGCCCTCATTTCCGCCTCAGATAGCTTGCGGCCCATTTGGGCGGCTTGTTCTTCCAAGATCTGCAAGGTTTTCTGTAGCTCTTCTTGTGCCTTCTTCGCACTTTCCTCTGCATACCCTGTGGCCTGGTCCGCCTCCCAATTGGCCTTGCTTACTTCTTCCTTCATATGGTGGAATTTATCTATCAGCTTTCTTTCTTCTTCACACGCATATTGCTTTATCACTTCCAACCTCTCCAGTATTCTTCTTCCCTCTTCCACCAGGCTTTGTCCTTCCTTCCTCATTTTCACTAAGTTTCCGTCTTTTCCAACCGATGTTATTTGGACTTCCCCCTGTATCTGTACCCATGCGGGCTCCTCTTCTACTTCTCCCTCTTTTGCTGTCGTCCTTGCCTCCTCCTCTTCCTGTTCCACCTCACCCCTTACTGAGGTCTTTTCTGAGAGCCTGTGTACATCCACCTCCAGTTCCTCCCCTTCCTCTTTCCCCTGTAATTCGTTTCCTTCATGGAGCCAAACTTCAAGATATTTTGGACAGTGAAGGATCATTAGACTTTGTTACAGACAACATAAAATTAGCTTCTCGCTCAAACTATCTAAAATCACTATAGTTAGGTTATCTAGACACACAACACATGCATATATGAATACATTATAACTATCTAGAAACATGATTATATGTTACATTCAAGAGACATTTTCACTGTGTGCGTGAGTGTGTGTATGTCCAGAAGAGGGGGCTGGTGTTCTTCTAATGTCCCACAGGTCTTTGGTCACCTCAGGGTGACCTTTAGGGATGACGTTTTCCTTGCTAGACCTGTTGGCTCCGATGTTAATCTATGTGGTCGTAAACAGAGATTAGATCAGAGATTTACAGGCCCTTGGTCAGAGTTTTGGTTGACCCCTGCTGATGAACCTAATCGTGAAGTCTTCCAGACGTTCACACCCGTTAAGTCATGAAAGGTTTCTTTTATTGCAGTTGTAAGTCCGGTGTGGGTTCCAAAGAGTCTTTTGCATTCCAAAGGGCATCTGGCTGCAGGAGGCCTCTCGGGGTTACTCTCGGTCACCTGAGTGGTGAAACTTTTTTATGTTCCGTCTGGGTTAATTCAGAAATCAGTTTGGGCACCGTCATACGTTACACCAGACAAAGAGAGTTCATCCCGCCAACAAATCCAACTTCCTGATTGGCCCATAGCCCAAAGAGGCGTGTGTGTTGGTGTTGTCTTTAAAACAACACCACACTTTGAAACTCTCTCTCTCTTCAATCTCACTTCACTCTCTTCTTCAACTTTTCACTTCAACTTGACACTCTTTCCGGCTTCTCTCCCCCAGGGCCACGTGCCCCGGGAAGAGGAAGCCAGGATCTCTCTCTCTCCCAGAAAAAAGATGCAACCTCCTCACGGACCACACCTTTTCAAACGGCACGACAAACCAGCGAACTCTACACGACCTCATGTGAACTTTCACACCGAAGCCATGCAAGTATAGTTAATGGATCTATATCTGCGTTTAAGATTGTACCCCTGTTCACAGGAGATTTAAGTTCCTTGCTGGTTTTGAAAAAGGCTAATTAGTTGTGTTTTTGTCTGCCATTCCCTTTTATTTCATTACTTTCTCTCTATTCCTTTTCTTTCCTTGTATGTAGATGTACATATGTATGTTTTGCTTAGAGTTAGTCGTGTGTATCCATAGTTACATCTATATTATTATTATTGTTATTAAAATCTATTATCCCATGCTTGATTGTCTCTCTTTTGGTCACGTGATGAGTCCCTTAAATGCTGCGAGTCTCGCTATGCTCTCTGGAAACGGAGTTTTCCTTCCTGGCCAGAAGGATAAACTCCCTCTTTAGAGTTCATAATTCCAAACTAGACTACAGCTAATCCTAAAAGCTGATCTAGACCACATACATAGTCATAATTAATTATAATCCATTGTAGTTAATTATCTATAGGTATATGTGCACATACATGAATTCCCTTTCATGGCTGATGTATATTTATAACTGGTCACAACACGCGTTGATTAGATATATTTCACACAATTCGAGCTAATTCCTTATATAAATTGGAGAATACATTTAAACGTGTTAAACATCTTTTAATTCGTTACATGAATTTTAACTGATGGAGAATATTTTTAAACGTTGCAGATTGATCCGATTTACTACACATCCTGGTAGATAAGGTGGGCACGCTTTAAAATGCGTCTCCTTTAAAATGGTGCGTTGAATCCAAGCGTGCGCTTCTGTTTCATTTTTCATGTTTAAAGTTGATCCATTACATTATTCTGGTGGAAAAGAATAATGCTAGTAATGATTGATTCGTTACATATTTTGGTGGAGATGCGGGCATGCTTTAAAACTCGTCTCCTTTAAATAGGTGCTTCGAATCCAAGCATGTGCTTCTGTTTCGTTTTCAAGTTTAAAGTTGATCCATTACATTATTCTGGTGGAAAAGAATAATGCTAGTAATGATTGATTCGTTACAATAGTAACATATCATGTTATAAAGAAGTGAAATTTGTTATATTAGATTGCATCACTGAAGTGAAAACATACGTTTTTTAGAAAAAGACGTTTCCTTTGCTCGCAGACGCTTGAAATTCGCTGTATAGCGCATTATGTGCCTAACCGCACACGTGTATGCACATAGAGGACTGATGAGAACTCATAATGACACCACACATGCTATGACATGATGTATGTTATTGTACACAATCATATTTCGTGTTATTTTAGGTCAGAGACATGTCTAACAGATCATAGTGTAATGTCTGTGTGGTAACATTATGTTTTCTCGTCAGTCCTCTATGTACATACACGTGTGCGCTTCAGGCGCTTACAAGGCTATACAGCGAATTTCAAGCGTCTGCGGTAAAAGGAAACGTGTTTTTCTAAAAAACGTTTGTTTTCACTTCAGTGATGCAATCTAATATAACAAATTTCACTTCTTTATAAATATGCCATGATACTATGATATGTTAGACATGTCTCTGACCTAAAATAACACAACATATGATTGTTTACAATAACTAACATCACGTCATAATAAAGCGTGAAAAGGTGAAAAAAAGTCAAATTTAACATGAAGAAAATCATCTGTCATCATATGTGTGGTAACATTGTGAGTAGTTATATCATATACTTTATGTCAAAAAATGATTTATGACCCCCCTGTCATATGATTTATGACCCCTCATGTCAGTCTGATTGACAGTTCAGCCCAACCAGTAATTTATGACCCCCCATATCATCCTGATTGACCGTTCAGCCCAACTTGTAAGTTATGACCCCACCAGTCTTCTGTCTGTGTGTATGTATGCGCATACGTGCGTGTGTGTGTGCGTGCGTGTGCGTGCGTGCGTGCGCGCGCGTGCGCGCATACATATGTGTGTGTGTGTGTGTGTGTTAATGGTTTTTACACCCCGCTATGAGCGTGTTGAAAAAGTTATTGATTAAATAAATAGTTGTGGATAAAACATGGAAGAGGCTCCGTAATACCCACATGGCGTCTGATCCACGAGGTCCCAAACCCTTAGAAGTGCGATGTGTATTTCACCAAGAATACGTGTTGAAATGAGTGGTGTCGGCTTTTGCGTCAGGAGGAAAACAGGGGTGTTATCAAAAACCGAAGACCATCCCTTAAACCCTCCCCACGAACATTTCTGTAAGGTACATAAATCACAAAAAGCTCATGTCACTATCATGAAATGTGTATAAATTATGACTCTAGTATCACTCGCGAACGTGTGTGAATTATGACCCCCTTGAAACTGACAGTTTGGCGAGCGCTGTAATTTATGACTTTTTCCCTGTATCCTGGAAGTTTGTTCTTTCCCAGGTGTGTGTGTGTGTGTGTGTGTGTGTGTGTGTTTCACGAAAGCATTATATGTTAATGGGGTTTACACCCCTGCTATATGTGCGCGACCTGAGAACTGATGTTTAAACATTGATTAAATAATCCCTGACCTTGCCTGTATCCTGTCTGTCTGTGTGTGTGTGTGTGTGTGTGTGTGTGTGTGTGTGTGTGTGTGTGTGTGTGTGTGTGTGTGTTTCACAAAGCATTATATGATAATGAGATGTGTTTTACACACATGCTATGTGTGCGCGTCCTGAGAACTGTTGTTTAAACATTGATTAAATAACCACCCCGACCTTGCCTGTATCCTGACTGTGTGTGTGTGTGTGTGTGTGTGTGTGTGTGTGTGTGTATGTGTGTGTGTGTGTGTGTGTGTGTGTGTGTGTGCGTGTGTGTGTGTGTTTCACGAAGCATTATATGATAATGAGATGTGTTTTACACACATGGCCAGAGGAAACCAATGTTTTTATGAAAACGTGGCCTGATCAATGTTTTTGTTAATTTGTTTGTAAAAGTGTTTCATGAAATGGACAAACTGATGTATTGTGAAATTGTTGAAACATTTGTTGATTACGGCAAGAAAAACTCTTGTTCACATTTACTTAATTGAAATCCCCAAACATTTAAAAACCATGTGAGTTATTCTTTGTGGAATCGAATCTGAATATCCTATGGTACACATATGGTACACATTTAACGAGGAATATGCTGCGTTCATTCTTAACTCATTTTAGCCAATAATACTTTTTATACAATCATCACATTCAATAATACAGATAACAACATGACCAAAATATGAGAACACAAAACACACAAAAAGATTAAATTAAAAAATTTTAGTCATCTACGTGTGTACGTTCTGAAAACTTTTGTTTAAATTCTGATTAAATAACCCCCCGACCTTTCCTGCATCCTGACTGTCTATGTGTGTGTGTGTGTGTGTGTGTGTGTGTGTGTGTGTGTGTGTGTGTGTGCGTGTGTGTTTCACGAAAGTATTATATGTTAATGGGTTTTTACACCCCTGCTATATGTGTGCGTCCTGAGAACTGATGTTTAAACTTTGATTAAATAACCCTGACCTTTCCTGCATCCTGACTGTCTATGTGTGTGTGTGTGTGTGTGTGTGTGTGTGTGTTTCACAAAGCATTATATGTTAATGAGTTTTTACAACCGCTATGTGTGTACGTGCTGAGAGCCGCTGTTTTAAAAACGCGGGGGTTAGACACGCCGACGGATCGATGCGTTCGGGTGTGCGTAGAGAAACATCGCTCTCAAGCTGCTTTTCCGAGAAGTTTTGCTAATTTGGTTTGTAAGAGTGTTTCCAGAGAAGATGGCCGTCTATCTTAACAGTAAGTGTGTTTTATCATGTTTTTATTATTGTTGTTGTTAAGAATTATGAGACGTTGTTCTGATGTAAAAATGCTTAAACAGCTTCTCTAACGATCCAGGTGATGTGAACGAAATTGAAGCTGTTGTTGATGAGATTTGTTACCTGAACCAAGCGAGCGGTGCGTATAAATGTTGTACACATATCCACAGGGTAGTTATAATGTATGATGTTATGTATAGTGTTAATGTGTCTGTTATTTGGCTGACCGCAGGATCGAAGCCGTATGATAGACCGGTCTCAGAGCGCGTGACACAGCGAGAGAGTGTGAATATCCCCCCACTCTGTATGTGTATTGTAATGTTTACATGGTTGTTGAAAAATGTTTACGTGATTGTTGAAAAATGTTAAAAATGTACTTATGTCAAAAGACTGTTTTCATCAGTAGGTTTATCAAGTCTTGTAAACAAGATTGGCGTATCTGGATGCGATAATCAGACACCACAGCCTATCATCCGTAGCGTTTTTAAACCAGATAAGTGTGAAGAGGAAACGGGAAACGGAAAACGTTAATCAACGTTTAACGACACGATACGGATCTGTCTCAAGCCCATTGAGGATCGTTTGGATATTCTTGAAAAGAAGCAGGAATGTTATGCTCGGAATTTAGCCTCTACACAACAACAATACAGGATATATTTTAACCACATTTTAGCGAAACAGACATTGTACGGACGCCAAACCCGACGAATAGCAGAGGATCAAAAACTAACAACGGATTTGTTAAAAGAGATTGTACACTTGCTCAAAAACAAACTCGGGTGAGTTGGGAAAAATAAAAAATCCTTATATACATATTTACCCCAATCATTATAAAACGTGTGATTAGTGTTAGTTGTTAGTGGTAGTGTGTTTGTGATAGTCGTTATTTGGTAGTGTTTTTGTTTACTGTTTACCGTTGTTTTATGTTTACAGTTATCATGGTTGTTGTTTAAATAAATTTCTTTTTTAAAATGGCAAAACGTTGTCAGGATGAGGAATGTTGTGATCATGGACGAGCATCTAGATTTAGACAAGACGACATCGGCGACCAGAGAACCAACACCGAAACATTGTGTTATTTAATTCAGACACTAGAGGGTATGAATAGACCTATGTCTACAAACGACACGTTGGTGAATTTATTAAACATAGTGAGATCAATGTCTGTTGTCCGGACAGAACAACATCCAGATTCAGTATTAGACTCATTTGACATTTTAAATTCACAACAGGGTGGGGTGTGTGTAGATGATCTATCGCATCATTCACACGACACACCACAAAATATAGTGTTAACACGCCATGATATTGACAAACTTGTAGGAGAGGGTGGTGATATAGGGGGCTATACAGTTGTGGCGAGACCTAGATTCAATAGTGTGGAGATACATCGACGTATAAATCTAAGGGTGCTACCTGATGTAGACATGGCCACATACACTATATTTCTACAGGATATAATGGTGGAAATAGTATAATTTTCCAGACTGTTGCCTGGGGATGGTGGGTTGATTAACATAATGATGAGCTGTCCTAGTCTAAACTCTGATGTTAATGCAGTCTTGTCACCTAACAACGACTACTGTGTGGACATGTTCATAAACCAGCTCGAGAAGATTATGCAGAGTAACACAGATGTGCAGGTTGACGATAGTTTAGATCTAAAAGTAGCTATAGCACGGAGTAAACAAGGTGGTGGTTATCGAAAAGTGTGCGATCTAGCCCATAATGAGGTAATCAGTAGGAATAGGATGAATCTGTTCTGTCTCGTGAACAAGTCTAACAATCTGTGTTTTGCAATCTGTCTGGCACATTTTCTAAACCCCCAAAAATCATTCACAGAACTGCAAACCATAGCTGTGTCGTTGCAGAAGTCTGTCGGGTATTCGGAACAGTATAAGATAGGGTTTAATGATATCACACGTTTTGAGCACATGTTAAACATAAAAATAGTGGTCTTACACAGATCGAGCACAGGCATGCTGGAAAAGTTTATGACCAGTGATGCACGTCATCACAACACGGTGTTCTTGTACCTGCACGATGGGCACTATTTTATGATTAAGAAGCTGAATGCGTTCATAGGTACTCCATATGTGTGCGACTACTGTTATCAAGGTTTTACTAGTCGTAGAGATCATTGTTGCAAATATGTATGTGATGTCTGCAATGACCCTGATTGTTATAAGCAACCCGTCAAAACAAGATGATGTGTCGATTGTTCACGGTACTGCAAATCTGACTATTGTCAGGTCAACAACATGCGCAATGCGATGTCACGAAATACTGTCAAAAATGTAATAGGCGTTACCATGTCAGTGCCACAAACTCAAAAAAACATATATGTGTTGGTGCTGTGTGTGTACATTGCCGTGCTGAAACAGTTAATGGCGGTGTGCATCAGTGTTTTATACAACCCACAAAGATCGACCCACCTAGTGACGAGTACATATTCTATGATTTTGAAACACAGTGTGTGAATGGTAAACACAAAGCTAATTTTGTATGCGCAATAACGTTTAAAGGAGAAGAGTTCACAGCCGCTGGTCCAGATTGCGTAGAAAGACTCGTTAAAAAGTTTAGATGACCACGTTATCAGAATTTCACATGGATAGCCCACAATGCTTCTGGTTTTGATAACTTTATACTTTTGGAATATTTCACAAACGCGGGACACATGCTTAAAATCACAATGCAAGGCTGTAGGCTGTGACGACACATTCAAGCAACGCTTTATCGACAGTTATTCATTCATCCCCATGCATCTGGCAATGACACCTGTTGCGTTAAATCTAAACTGTGCAGAGAAAGGTTATTTTCCACACATTTTCAACAGAAAAGAAAATGAGGATTACATAGGACTATACCCAGACAAACACTTCTACGGCTATGAGACAATGTCTGACAAAGAGAGGGTGCTGTTTGAAGAGTGGTACGCAACAGTATCAGGCAAGGTGTTTGATTTTAAAGAAGAACTTAGTATGTATGGTAGGAATGACGTCATATTCTTGCGTGAGGCTTGTATGAAATATCGTTATGAGTTCATTCAATGCACCAACCTCGATCCGTTTAGACTACCTTGGCGGCCTGCTGTATGGCCGTGTATAAAACACACTTTCTGCCAAAAGACACATTAGCCCTAACACATAACAATGCTTACACACACCAGAACAAGACATAGTCAAACATATCCATTGAATGGCTTGAGTATGTTAAAACATCACGCGGTCTAGATATTCAACACGCATTAAACCAAGGTGAGATGGTGTTTGGTAAATATCATCTCGATGGTTATTATGAAAAAGACAGTGTAAAAAAAGCATTTGAATTCAACCGTTGTATGTTTCATGGGCATGAATGTCTTTATAACCCCAATCACACACATCCCTTATCAAAAGTGTCTTACGGTACACTCAGAAGACAGTTTGATGATAAGGTGGAAATTTTAACACATACTTATGGGTTGGATGTGGAGGTGATGTGGGAGTGTGATTGGAACATCGCTAAACAGACTGATGTTGATGTAATGGCATTTATGGCCACATATACGCATCCTGAGAGATTGAAACCATGCGAAACATTATTTGGTGGGCGTACTAATGCGTACAAATTATATCATAAAGTTGACATCGGTGAGAAAGTACGCTATGTCGACTTTACAAGTCTGTATCCATATTGTCAGGCCAAGAAATGTTATCCCATAGGTCACCCCCAAATAATTTTTAAGGATTTTGAACCTCTTGAAAATTATTATGGATTTGTCAAAGCCACGGTGCTGCTTCACCCCGTCCTTCCTTATAGGACCGGTGGTAAGCTTATGTTTCCGCTCTGTCGTACCTGTGCCGACCAGCAGAATCAGACACCCCCATGTAGACATGATGATGAGGAAAGGTCCATTTCAGGTTGTTGGGTCAGTATTGAGTTGTTAAAAGCTGTGGAGAAGGGGTATGTTGTTACAAAAGTGGATGAGGTGTGGCATTTTCCACAGCGTTCGGAAACCTTGTTTTGTGATTATGTTAAAACGTTTTTACAGTACAAACAAGAGGCCAGCGGCTTCCCCGTGAGTGTTGTGACAGACGCAGACAAAGAGGCATACATAGCCGATTATTTTGAAAAAGAGGGTATTAAACTGAATCACGACAAGATAATCCTTAACCCCGCCCGTAGGGCTATTAATAAACTTCTGTTGAACTCGCTTTGGGGTCGATTCTCTATGCGTGAAAATTTGCCGTGTACAGAATTGCTTTCAGATCCTGACCAGTTCACCCAACACATTTTTGGTGGTGGACATGACGTTAAACACTTCTCGTTCGTGTCAGACACTGTTGCTCTAATACAATGGTGTTACACTGATGGTAAATGTGGGCAGACCCGCGACATTAACATCTTCCTTGGTGCGTTTACAACAGCGCATACGCGTCTAGAACTGTATGATCTAATGGACAAGTTGGGTGATAGGTTGTTGTACAGTGACACAGACAGTGTTATCTTTACATCTGGAGATGGTGACTGGGACCCTCCATTGGGGCCTTACCTCGGCAATCTAACTGACGAAATTGGGGATGGCGACCATATTGTAGAGTTTTGTTCAGGGGGTCCGAAAACATACGGCTACCGTACTGCTAAGGGGGATGTTTGTATGAAGGTCAAGGGTATCACGCTCAATGCTGTAAACTCAAAAGCCATTAGGTTAGACACACTGATCGGACTTGTTGATAACTATGTCGTGGCGGGTGATAACGGTCATCATATACTGGCACACACCGATAGTATAGCGAGAGATAAAAAACACTTCACACTTCACAATAGGACAGTCGTCAAAAAGTTTAAGGTAGTGTACAACAAACGTGTGCTCCTCCCTGATTTCACAACAATTCCATATGGGTTCTGACATGTTTTTTGAACACAGGGGTGTTCGAGACACTGGTGGTTTTGATTTCAGATTACAGCACCCATTTTCATGTGTGATAAGTGGACCTTCAAACTCAGGAAAGTCATATTTTGTAAAAATGTTGTTGCAAAATGCTGTACAGATGATTTCTAAAAAAATTTAAAACATTGTATATATTTATGATTGTTGGCAGCCATTGTATGATGAATTATTGAAAATGTGCAAAATAAAATTTATTGAAGGGTTACCACAGACTCTAAACGATGATGAAATGTTCCCAATCAACAAAACTAGTTTGTTTATAATGGATGATTTGATGAAAGAGGCCAACGGGAGCAACGAGGTGGACAAGGTGTTCACACAGTATGTTCACCATAGAAATCTTAGTGCTATTTATATCATGCAGAATTTATTTTGTCAGGGTAAATCCAGCAGGACTATCAGCTTAAACACAAATTATCTGATGTTGTTTAAAAACCCTAGAGTCGTCAACCAAGTTAGTGTACTAGGAAGGCAAATGTACCCGGGTAACACAAAATTTTTTATGGAGTGTTATCAAGACGCCACCAACAAGCCTTTCGGCTACCTAATGATTGATTCTAAAACAAATACACCCGAACACTATCGGCTCAGAACAGATTTACTCTCAACGAATCCTGTTGTATGCATACAGAAAAGAAGATAGTTGGGGGAAAAAGTGTTGGATTGTAAAAAAATAAAAAAATTTCGGATAGACTTTGTAGAAACATACCTCTTTTAAAAATATTATTAAACGCTACACCCAAACAGAGGCGGGTTATTTTAGTCTGCAGCAGATGAACTCATTGCGACTTTGTGTGAAGTGGCTCTTAACGTTCTCCACGGGAATATTCCGCTCACGTTGCCACAATACCGCAAACTGAGAAGGAATAAAAGAGCTCTGAAGCTTGTGGCTGACAAGAAAATAGCTGTTAAGAGAAAAAGATGTCTGATAAATCAGCAGGGGGGTTTTCTACTACCGCTATTAAGTGTGGCAATACCGTTTATCAGCAATCTGGTCACATCTAGATAATATGGGGGGGTGGAGTATGCAGAGAAGCTGTTTTTAGTACCCCAGCATCAAATAAATAAACTAATGAGTGACCCCCCACGCGAGACTATTCAACGAGTTGTTGAGAACGATTTGGACGCGACCATAAGAAGTATTTTGCACAGATCTGATTTGGACGATTATGAAAAGGCTAAGCTGTATACAAATACATTACAACGTTTTTTAACAATCGCAAGACAGGGGGATCATGATACCAACACGTTAACATTAACACTCCCACAGTCTGATGGTATTGTAAAAGAAGACGTGTCCTCTGCGGTGGGTGTGGGAAATCACGATATTTCAGACGCTGTTGTGCTCGATGTTTTGAAGAACGTACCACAGAGGAGTGTAAAAAACGCTCGTTACATTTTAGATAAAATTTCTAAATCTAAAGACGTCGCATCTTGGGCTGAGTCGGGGGAGTTTGTGTTTAAAGGCCGAACAATCCACGGTTCGCACATGCTCGATTTAGTCAAAGGTGTCACTGCTCCACAAAAGGTTTCTGACGCGCTGAGACCTATTGGCTGTAACGAGTTTCTGCAGGCTTTTTCTATTTTAAATATACCATACTCGACGGTGCCGAATCGTCATGTCAGACAAGTTATTAACTCTTTCAAAAACAATACGACACCTATTATAACCAGCACATCTAAGAAGAGTAAAAAAGGACAGAAAGCGCCAGCATCACGCACAAATTTTTCAGACGAGCCTGCATTATTCAGCTCGCCGTCTCTGGACACGAGTCAATGGCTGAAATATTAATCTCAGAGATTTTGTATGTTCTGTTTCCTATTTTTGGACTTGTTATTATAGTGATTGTGTTGTATGTGTAACATTAATAATGATGATAAAAAAGTCAACAACAAAAAAGGCGGTACTATTCTTTAGTTGTTGTTTATTTGAGAATGTTAAGCATGATACATAAACACATCACACGTCTGAACACAGCGTATACAATTGAAAACATTTTCATTACAATGGTTGTGTTTTAGTTTTTTCACAAAAGCAGTTACCATTTTGTCATTTTTAATAAAATCATCGGTATACAGACTCATCACATAATCATAATTATATCCCTTTGACATATGGTAAAGAAAGAACACACAATGCTGCCCGCATGTATCTGATGAAAAATCTTGGACTTGCACTGATGAATATTGTACAACACTAGAATTGCGGTTTAGAAAGTTTTTAATAAGTGATGGAAAACGTGGGTAATCTGGTTTATTACCAAAGCTGTCGAAAAAACAACCCACCCCATCTTCATTTATGTAGATGGCCAACCAGTGTTCACCTGGGAGTCCTGACGGATGCGTGTTTATCACTACCATGACGGGTAATTTTTTTAATGGTTCTTTTGGAAGATAGTCACACGGGAGCACCCCGAGAAAATGTGTGTTGTATGAGATCTTGTCCATGACGGCCGTAAGTTCTAGTGTGTCCATTTTTTTTTTTTAATTTTACATATTAATAGTAGTCAACCAGTATCTGTCGACGATTTGACACTTCGATTATGCTGTCGAATATGGCATAAACAATCAAATTAATCGTTCTGGGTAGCGGCTGTCTAAAACGGGCTTCTAGTCTGATGTTTCCAGACTTGATGAGTGAAATGTGTTGGCCACACTCCTGGTCTGGCGTGAGGTTGAATGCGTACAATGTGTACCCCTGTAGAAAATATTCTCTATCTATTGAAAGAGGTTGATTTTTAAGATGTTTTCCAGAAGCCAAGGCTAACTGATAAAATTCACGTACCGCAGAGCCGCTTTCATATTCTGGTTGTAGAGGCTTCGCGGGGTGTTGCTGGCCATCCAGATAAATAGCCAAAAATTCTAGGTCATAGTTTTTAAAAGCAAATGGATTTTTATTATAAGCTCCTGTAAATGCATCATTATCGACCATCGCTAGAACCACCGATTTTGGCATGGTTCCTAAGAATAAATTTTCTTGATTACAGACGCGAGATCCTGCAGGAATTGAAAATTTTTTCAGACACACGCGATCTTTAGGATATTTAGCGGTTGTCATTAACAATGTCTTTGCATGTCCCAATCTTACAGCCGGTGATGCAGACACTTTTTTTTACAAATAGTGACGCTGATAGAATATTTAGTTTATATTGTGCAGCGTTGCTCCTCATCAAGCAGAATTCGTCTTTACCCCTTGTCATACGGATTTTAATGTCCACGCCATTAAGCATAAGTTTTTCTTGAAAGAAGATGTCGCTGTGAATAGGAGCTAGAAGTTCCACGACATTGCTCGCATTGGTAAAAGCAGCTCTTTTTGCGAGCCCGTGATTACCACCCGCGGGGTCTGATACATCCATATGCCCCGCCGTGTCTTTGTAAAACAATGCCGCTGAGAAAAGTGTTTCAAGTGCGTCTCTACCATAATTGGTAAGACACTCTATTATAAGGGTATGTACTAGAACGCTGCGATATAAGACAGTCTCCTAACGACACATCCACTTGTGAAAATATAGTCGCGCCTGGATAATTAATAAGGCCCACGGGTGCTCCATCCGCAATATCCGAGCCATCAGCGTTAGTGATTTTGAGACGCAAAAATACTAGTGTGTTGTTTAGATCTACATAATCCTCTCCAGTCCCCGCTATAAAAAATTCCAGCGGTGATGTGTCCGATATGGCTGATAACGGTGGTACTTCTATATAAGTGTTTTTTTCAATAGCTGTTTGAGTCATCGGCACTGTGAACAGATCCAGTTCGGTTTTTAAACACTCTTCTGACATGTTGTGTAGTAAGGCCATGATCTAAAATATTGTTTTAACGCGGGTCTTTGGTCTTTTTTTTTTTTTTTTTGATGTAGCGCTTTTTGTTGTCACCACGCGTCTTCTCTTTACAACTGACGCATTCTTAACATTGTGTTTTGTTTTCTTTCGTACTTGACCACTCCTCCGGATCCCTGGTGGTCTAGCTGATCTATTGTGAGCCATAGCCATCAACCTGGATCCGTCTTGTGTATCACTGTTATAAAAAGACCGTGATAACGTGTTGGTAACAACGTCGCTTAGTATGTTTTTTGCAGCTGATTTAAGATGCGGCTTGGCTATGCTAAATCCCCGTTTTAGCAACGGTATGGCCATTCTAAAGAGCCCCCTAAACATACCACCCAAACCGGCCCCATACATAACCCCCCCACCGGCATACCCCGGGAGTCCAATACCGGCTTGATTCTGGTAATAGGCTACATAACGCATTGGGTCGATGTTGTTCATGTTATTGAGATACACCATCTTTAAACAAACTGTTTCACAGGTCTAAAGTGTAGTTTGACACACACCTTCCCGTAACTGAAAGGCACGTCTTGATTTTGATCGTCTTTCACCTGTATAGTTATTTCTGTGATGGACAATTTGTTAACTGACACGTAATGCGGTCTATCGTATCTAACAGTAATATTCTTATTAACATTGCCGTCTATATGCACACACCATAGTAGAGGAACGTGGTGGTCGCCAACTGATTGATATTCTATAATATCTGTGTATATATATATATATGTGTGTAGAACCCCCCGTTTATGTCCGCCTGATAGGGGGCATACGTCACAGACGTATACCCTACTATGTGTTTTTCATGATTTTGATTACTATTTTCTATAGCAATACCTGGTTTTAAACCTAAAACATTAGCTAGTTTTCCATAAAATGTCAATGACGTCTTCGGAGGGGCTTTCAGAAACACTTTGTTTTTAATATGGTCATAACCGAGACTCGTCCCCGATGGTAGGTTTGCGTTGATCCCCCCGATCAAGAAAGGAATGTCCTCATAATAGCCCGCCTTTAACGTATAAGGTATGTTTGACGTTTTCCGATTGCCGGTGATGAAAAGTTCTTTGGGGTCAACATGATTCTTGCTAACTGATGACTTTGTTTCATCATTGCTGAAAATTAACGTAGCATCTGTCGCATTAAACGTGTACCACGACACGGGGTATTCAAATTCGATTAACCCCACTTGCCATTCTCCTTTTAAATTTATACCTTTCGCCAATCTGGTTGTGTAATTAGATATACGGTTTTCCGGATAAACAGATAATGATGCATTGCATGGCAACGTTACATAAAAACCACCCTCTGCCATGGCTGTTTTTTACGAGTGTGGGTCGGACACATGTTGGACTTTATTTTTATGGTATCTGCACATCGACCAAGTCTTTCTGGTCGATCCACGACGCAAATTTTGCAGGCCATCGAACCAACTCCAATGTTTTCCGACCTTGTTTCTGTTTGTCTAAAATTTTTTCCACTTTAAACGCCTTGTTTTTGTTCACAATTACTTTTTGTAATTCCTCCTCATAAAATACTCCATCGATGACATCACCATCATAATCACATAGTCTGTACACCGGAGGGTCTCGAGGCACACGTTCCGTTATGGTGAAAAATTCATGCGTATAGTTTTCCTCATACCCTTTTGTGAATACCCCTCTTGCTTTAGAAATTCTAACAACATCTCCAATTTTATATTTTAAAACGGGGTTGGCACAGCGAGCTCCGCTAGCACCATACAGATTATGAAACACCACAGTCTCGTTATCTCTGTTCACATCAACCGGTCTCATTTTAATGCTACGGTGAAAACTCACATTGTACCCATCTGTGATATCTTGAAGTACATCTACGTAACGTTTGGAATTTGTTGCTGTTAAATATCTACCTTTTAAGGTTCTATTAAACCGCTCAATGACACAGGCTTTTAATTCTGAGGCGGGTGCAAAATGTATGATATTGTACTTTTTTGTCATGCTTTGAAAAAGTCCTTTCCATTGTCTGTCTGTAATTGGCGTGGCACATGACCTTCCTTCAGTATAGATTCGAAAGCTTTAGTTACCTCGATTCCTGATTTATTTTATAATAAACGCGTCCATGCATAGTTACTAAACAGATCTATACACGTCAACAGAAAACGTTTATTGTCATTTTCCGCAGCGTATGCAGACATGTCAACTAGATCGGCCTGGAACTGCATATCAATGCCATAGACAAAAACACGATTCCTTTTGAAATTCAAACGAGGATTTCTGTGTAGCGTGTACGCGTCCTCTCCGGCCAACCAGTCTGAAACCTGTTTATCGTTTAAGCGAATACCCGTTTCCTTTAAAACACCATCTTTTAAACGTTTTTTACCTCCTAAAGACCCCGGATTAGAAGGGTCGTAATAATTTTTTTTCATTTCTTCGGTCATGTTGACGGTTCAGACTCCACAAAAGAATAACACGTGTTTTAATTGTTTGAGATTTTATTTTCGATGAAAGAAACCAACATCATATAGCATCGAGGTGCTGTAGAAATTTTATACATATTACACAATTTTTCTCGACAATATAATCAACAAATGTTTCGACGATTTCACAAATATCATTCTCTTCTTTTCTTGATAATATTATACATAAATCAGTCACATAAGCACACATACACATTATGTCAGCAATTCTAATACTACTGCCACATTCAGTCATCAGGTCTAGTATTTTTCTGATAGTTGTACAAACCGACTCGTCCGCATTAATACACATATGCATCATATCTGGCCATACATTCGATATTCCTCTCACATCACATATTTGTCTCTTGAGTTTTGTTAAACGTTTTGGGTCAACGACACAATCGTTTACAACAATAGATACATCAACATCATCATTAATGATCTTATACAACAAGTTGATAATCTCACATCTAATACGTCGTTCAAATAGATACTTTGTCAGACCTGGTATGCACCACATGGTATATATACCACGTGTGGTATGCACCACAGCCGTCTGTGTCGTCGAACCCACCATAGGCCGCTGACCCGGCTATGGTTCCGGCGTTACCATAAGGCGTTGAAAGAAACGACATATGATAACCCAAATTCATACAAAACTTATCCAGCCAGGTATTGTCGTAAATCTGGGGGGATGCTTCCAGCGACGTCGCGTTGTCGTTAGGTTTCACCGGAGTGGCTTCAGGCGTATTGCTGTAATAACAGACAGATGTAGATTCTTGAGACATTGTGGGCATATGTTGTGAGCGTGTCGATCCGCAAGCGTTTTTAATCATTGTTGTGATGCGGGGGCGGGCTTAAGAACCGATCTTCGGACATGGTAACATCCTGCTCCGAACGAAACAATAACGCCTTTACACTATTCACATCATTATGATGAAGCTTGTTAAACTAACGCTTAGTTTTTTCCGTGGCGCATAAATTATGTTCTCACTCAGTTCAATGCCCATTCTAGGTGTTGAGGCAGACGACGAACTTGTGCCGGTTTTAGGAGTTTGTGGGGCAGACATCGTGGTTTTTTTTTTTTTTTTTTTTTTTTTTTTTTGCAGTACGTCTTCTGCGTTATAACAATGACTATTTAAGTATCCTATTTAACAAGCCCTGTTTCAACACACACGTACGGTCTGCACATAAACCTACGACATACAGACCACGTTGGGGTTATTTAACAGCGGTTTTCTCTGGCCACAACACACATAGCGGTTGTAAAAACTCATTAACATATAATGCTTCGTGAAACACACACACACACACACACACACACACAAACACACACACCTGGGAAAGAACAAACTTCCAGGATACAGGGAAAAAAGTTATAAATTACAGCGCTCGCCAAACTGTATGTTCAAGGGGATCATAATTCACACACGTTCGCGAGTGACACTAGAGTCATAATTTATACACATTTCAAGACATGAGCTTTTTGTGATTTATGTACCTTACAGAAACATTCGTGGGGAGGGTTTAAGGGATGGTCTTCGGTTTTTGATAACACCCTGTTTTCCCCCACACTGACACAAAAGACGACACCACTCATTTCAACACGAATTCTTGGTGAAATACACATCGCCCTTCTAAGGGTTTGGGAACTCGTGGATCAGACGCCGAGTGGGTATTACGGAGCCTCTTCTATGTTTTATCCACAACTATTTATTTAATCAATAACTTTTTCAACACGCTCATAGCGGGGTGTCGTCTAGGTACATACACATGGGTGCGCTTCAGGCGCTTACAACACTATACAGCGAATTTCAAGCGTCTGTGGGCAAAGGAAATGTGTTTTCCTAAAAAGCACATATTTACACTTATGTGACATGCTCTAATATAACATATTACACTTCTTTGTAACCTGATATGATACTATGATATGTTAGACATGTCTCTGACTTAAAATAACACAACATATGATTGTTTACAATAACAAACATTATGTCATAATAAAGTGTGAAATTGTGAAAAAAAATTGAAATATAACATTAAGACAAGTCATCTGTCATCATATATGTGGGAACATTATGCTTTCTCATTAGTCCTCTATGTCAATAGACGTGTTTGCGCATCAGGCGCTCACAACGATATGCAGCGAATTTCAAGCGTCTGCGTTAAAAGGAAACGTGTTTTTCTAAAAAACGTTTGTTTTCACTTCAGTGATGCAATCTAATATAACAAATTTCACTTCTTTATAACATGATATGATACTATGATATCAGTCCTCTATGTACATACACATGGGTGCGCGTCAAGCGCTTACAACGCTATACAACGAATTTCAAGCGTCTACGAGCAAAGGAAACGTCTTTTTCTAAAAAAAAAAAACGCATATTTACACTTATGTGACGTGCTCTAATATAGCATATTACACTTCCATGTAACATGATATGATACTATGATATGTTAGACATGTCTCTGACCTAAAATAACAAAACATATGCTTGTTTACAATAACAAACATCACTTCATAATAAATTGTGAAAATGTGAAAAAAAGTCAATTTAACATGAAGAAAGGCATCTGTCATCAAATGTGTGGTAACATTGTGTTTTCTCGTCAGTCCTCTGTGTACGTACACATGGCTGCGCTTCAAGCGCTTACAACGCTATACAGCGAATTTCAAGCGTCTGGGTTCAAAGGAAACATGTTTTTCTAAAAAACGCATATTTACACTTATGTGACGTGCTCTAATATAACATATTACACTTCTTTGTAACCTGATATGATACTATGATATGTTAGACATGTCGCTGACAAAAAATAACACAACATATGATTGTTTCCAGTAACAAACATCATGTCATAAAGGTGAAAAAAGTCAAATTTAACATGAAGAAAATCATCTGTCATCATTTGTGTGTTAAAATTATGGTTTCTCAACCGTCCTCTATGTACATACTCATGGGTGGGCGTCAGGAGCTTACAACGCTATACAGCGAATTTCAAGCGTCTACTAGCAAAGGAAACTTGTTTTTCTATAAAACGCATATTTACACTTATGTGACGTGATCTAATATAACATATTACACTTCTTTGTAACATGATATGATACTATGATATGTTAGACATGTCTCTGACCTAAAATAACACAACATATGATTGTTTACAATAACAAACATCACGTCATAATAAAGTGGGAAAAGTGATAAAAGTCAAATTTAACATTAAGAAAGTCATCTGTCATCAAATGTGTGGTAACATTGTGGTTTCTCTTCAGTCCTCTATGTACATACACATGGGTGCGCTTCAGGCGCTTACAACGCTATACAGCGAATTTCAAGCGTCTGTGGGCAAAGGAAACGTGTTTTCCAAAAAAACGCATATTTACACTTATGTGACGTGATCTAATATAACATATTACACTTCTTTGTAACATGATATGATACTATGATATGTTAGACATGTCTCTGACCTAAAATAACACAACATATGATTGTTTACAATAACAAAGATCATGTCATAATAAAGTGTGAAATTGTGAAAAAAAGTCAAATTTAACATTAAGACCAGTCATCATTCATCATATGTGTGGGAACATTATGTTTTCTCATTAGTCCTCTATGTGAATAGACATGTGCGCATCAGGCGCTCACAACGATATGCAGCGAATTTCAAGCGTCTGTGGGCAAAGGAAACGTGTTTTTCTTAAAAATATATATTTTCACTTCTGTGATGCAATCTAATATAACAAATTTAACTTCTTTATAACATGATATGTTACTCTTGTCACGAATCAATCATTACTATCATTATTCTTTTCCACCAGAAATCAACTTTAAACATGAAAAACGAATCAGAAGCGCACGATTGGATTCAACGCACCATTTTAAAGGAGACCAGTTTTAAAGCGTGCCCGCCTTATCTACCAGAATGTGTAGTAAATCGGATGAATCTGCAACGTTTAAAAATATTCTCCACCAGTTACAATTCATGTAACGAATTAAAAGATATATATATGTACATATGTATGTTTATATATATGTATATATATATATATATATATATATATATATGTATTTATATATATATATATATATATATATATATATATATATATATATATATATATATATATATATATATATACAAGGAAAGAAACGGTATAGAGAGAAAGTAATGATATAAAAGGGAACGGCAGACATAACTAATTAGCCATTTTTAAAACCAGCAACGAACTTAAATCTCCTGTAAACAGGGGTACAATCTTAAAAGCAGGTATAGATCCATTAACTATACTTGCATGGCTTCGGTGTGAAAGTTCGCGCGAGGTCGTGTACAGTTCACTGGTTCGTCCTGCCGTTTGAAAAGTCGTGGTCCGTGAGGTGGTTGCATCTTTTGTCTGGGAGAGAGAGATCCTGGCTTCCTCTTCTTGGCACTTGGCCCTGGTGGAGAGAAGCTGGAAAGAGTGTCAAGTTGAAGTGAAGAGTTGAAGAAGAGAGTGAAGTGAGACTGAAGAGAGAGAGAGTTTCAACGCATGGTGTTGTTTTAAAGACAACACCACACATATCTCTTTGGGCTATGGGCCAATCAGGAAGTTGGATTTGTTTGCGAGATGAACTCTCTTTACCTCGTGTAACGTATGATGGTGCCCAAACTGATTTCTGAATTAACCCAGACAGAACATAACAAAGTTTCACCACTCAGGTGACCGAGAGTAACCCTGAGAGGCCTCCTGTAGCCAGATGCCCTTTGGAATGTAAAAGACTCTTTGGAACCCACACAGACACCTGCAATAAAAGAAATCTTTCATGACTTAATGGGTGTGAACGTATGTAAGACTTCACGATTAGGTTCATCAACAGGGGTCAACCAAAACTCCGACCAAGGGCCTGTACAACTCTTATCTAATCTCTGTTTACGACCACTTAGATTAACATCGGAGCCAACAGGCCTATCAAGGAAAACGTCCTCCGTAAAGGTCACCCTGAGGTGACCAAAGACCGGTGGGACATTAGAAGAACACCAGCCCCCTCTTCTGGACATACACACACTCACGCACACACAGTGAAAATGTCTCTTGAATGTAACATATAATCATATTTCTAGATAGTTATAATGTATTCATATATGCATGTGTTGTGTGTCTAGATAACCTAACTATAGTGATTTTAGATATTTTGAGCGAGAAGCTAATTTTAAGTTGTCTGTACCCATGTGTAATGAGCCTTCACTGTCCAAGATATCACAAGCCTCTTGAAGTTTGGTATCAAAATCATTGTCTCGTAATATGCCAATTAATGATGCATACTATAGGACGATGGCATGTATCATTCTATATTTTTCCATATTTTATACTAATCCAAACTTAATACAAACCCTTCCTTGACATGCGACCCACTCTGGGACAGACCAAGAACGTTCTCCCCCCAGAACTTTCTCATCTCTCTCTCTGGATTCACCAGCAGCTTGTACGTTGGCATTGTCCTTATAATATATACACATCTCTCATCGTTTTGTTGATTTTTGATTTTATTATACTGTTAAACGTGTTCCTCTATACTTCTTAGTTTTTAACTTCTTCATCTTACTCTTCTTCTTTTTACCCTTCTTCTCTTTACCTACATTTTACCTACACTTTACTGCCTTACTTTACTTTCTCCTTTGTCTTTACTTTGACTTCACTTTTCTCTCTCTCTCTCTCTCTCTCTCTCTCTCTCTCTCTCTCTCTCTCTCTCTCCCGGACTTGCTCTCTTCCGCCTCCTTTTTCCGGTACTCCTCCAGACTCTCCTTTGTCTCATTAAACCATGTGGCATTTACCGTTTTCTTTCTTCTTTCTACTTTGGCGAGACCCAACTCAGTTCACTACCAGTCTACCGACGTGGAAGATTCAGCAAACTCCTCGCTAAATCTACAAACCAATAACGCCTCGTGAACGGCATAAAATTAATGCAAGTATAAATTTTAATTGATCTATAGGGGTGTCCTTTGAAGCCAGTGCCCCTGTTGAAGGTGAATTTCAATTCATTGCTGATTCTTGAGGTTAAACTGTTGTGTGTTCTGCCATTCTGTTATTTTCGTCATTTTTCCTTTTGTTTCATTCACTTACCCTGTATATATGTATTATTTGTTTATACATAGTTGTGTATATCAGTAGTTTTACATAGTTATTAAAATCCATGGTTATCACGCTGAATCGTCTGCCCTGCTAAGTTTGGTGGACAAACAGATCAAGCTGCTTCGCATTTAATTCTAAAGCTAGACTACAGTAATTAATATAACATTCCCTTTCATGGTTGATTTATAACCATAACTAATCAGAACACACTTCGATTAGAGCTATAGATATATTTCACCCATTTGAGCTAGACTCGCTACACTGGTTCCAGACCTGGATTTGCATGTCCAGGGAGGAGCCGCTTTAAACAGTATTATGTGTGAAATTAAGAAAAAGCATGAAACACGTAGTTGTACAATGGATTCTGGTACACAGCCATATTGTGGAGGACTACAGCAGGGTGCCACATTAACTGTGGGGTGATGGGTCTCTATAATCGCATGGCATGCAGATTTTTCCAACATCCCAATTTCCACAGCTCCACAAGAGCGTATACATAGTGGAAACATTTGTCCTGGGTGGACTTGAACATACATGTCAGTGGGAAGAGGACAATCAGGGGACCCAGTTGTCTCAGGGCAGAATATGCAGGAGGAGCTTGTTTTATGCTTCCTATCAGGACCATGCGTTCTAGCTGTGGAGCCCAGGAGACACAAAACGGGACACAAGTAGGAAGAGTTGTAGGGCGAATTTGCATACTCAGCAATGCCTCGTGTGGGCACAGGCATTGTGAAAGGGGCGGCGAGAACGGTCATGGCAGACCACACATGTACTGTTTGTGGACACCTGTCGGGCTGTGTCCTGAAGCCACTGATGAAGTAAGTTCTGAGAAGCCGTGTCTATGTCAGAATCAGAATAGGCACGAGAGCTAACATTTTTTACAAGGTCTGCATACTCAGAGCCATGAAGGCCTTTGAGTCTCCAGTAGTACAGTCGGTGTCCTGCCTGCAACTCATCCAGAAGTCTATTTCTGCCTGTCGGAGCTCTAAACCTGGGCGCCATAGAGGAACATATATTCTTGCCTTATATTCCCTGTCATAGGAGGTGGCCTGCAGCGCAGATGTACTGGAGCAGCTACCATTAACAGTGTAGTACCATAAGGGCTGAATGACCTTACAATACGCTGAGCCCAAGGCGTCCCGTTATGACAATGCTGCGAATATTTTCTGCATTTGAGTGTACTTCCCCGGGCCGTTTTATCCGGATTTCTAATGAAAGAGTGTACCATGAGTTCCAATTGTTTTTGGCCCATCCTATAGGATCTGCGGTGTCATTTGGGGGCGCAGGACCAATGTAGTCAAAGGAGTACATCATAAAGTATTTCTGGTTAGGCTTAAACCGTGGTGTCAATGGTTCTGTTTTGTTACCATGGACGAGGAGTCTCACAGCACACTTTAAATGATCCTGAACTGCTATCTGGGCCCTGCTCTGATTCAAGTACACCGTAGGTACGTCGTGGACTGCCGTAGGGGTCTGATACACTAATCTGCCACCTATGTATGCCTGACCCATGCCAATGCTGTGCCTAGATCTGTTAGGTGGGTGGGGTGTAAGCGTGTGGTTATATCTCTGCACTGCTGGAGAAGACTGTCCTCCACCGGTCAATATGGCCCACATAATTCCTGGAACCACCAGCCGCCGCTATCATAATGTGTTGGGTTGTCCAGCCCTGGTCCGGCCAGGTGTTTTTAATCTTGTGTGAAATATGCATCGTAATTAAGAGTGTCGCTCAGCTCATCAAGATCGATTGTTTGGGCTGGCACTTGGCTAAGGTCAAGAGTCCGCTGCAGGTCAAGCGTCCGCTGCAGGTGATCCTGGCTTGAGTCCTCTGGACTTACTCCCAGGCTTTGTCCCTCTTCCAGCAATAACCTCACGTCGTTTGAACTTGGCCCTTCCCCAGGGTCCTGCGCTGGTGACAGGACTGTGGTCTCCGTTGTCGGGGGCTGCGTCCCTGACGTGGGGTCTGGACTTGGTGTTACTACTATGTGAGAAACTGGTGGGGAGCCCTGGCCGATCACTTCAGGCTGTGTCAGGGGACCAGTAGGTTCTGATTCTGGTGTCTCCCTTGAATCCTTGGAGACCACTGGAACTGGGTCGCTACTCTGTGGTGAATGCTGGGGAGGAGTCACTATCCTGCTGTGGTGAAACACGCTGTTTCTGTGAGCATGTTCCTTGTGCAGGCCCTATTCGTGACGAGGGCCCAGGTGCGTCCAGATCATCCTTCTCTGAGTCAGTTTCCGGCTCCTCCTTTTTCTTTTTTGCCCTAGTTACCTTTTTGGCTGGTTCTATGCCAGGGGCATGACAGCAATGGTTCGAGTGGTACCAGTACTCCCTACCTTCTACCTTGACTGCAGTGGGTGTGGCTAACACTACTTTGAATGGTCCTTCTTGGCGGGGCTATGCCCAGTTTTTCCTCTTGAAGACCTTAATGTACACGTAGTCACCAGGTTCCACTTGTCGAAGTATCTCGTCAGTCATGTCCTCTCCGTGAACAGCCTGCTGGACTTGTGAATACAGAGTTCTGTGGATTTGGGTTAAGTGTTTGACATAACTTGACATTTCTCTTTCCAGCTGTTCCAATGTGGGTCCCTTGTAGGGGCCCCATGTAAATCCCATTGGCATGGGACGCCCTGTGACCATTTCACATGGTGTCAAGTGTGTCATGTGATTTGTCTGCATATGCATTTTCATCAGTGCTAGGGGTAGCGCCTGAACCCATGTCAAATTTGTGCTTGCGCAAATCTTCCCAATCTTTGCCTTCAATATCCCATTCGCCCTTTCTACTTTTCCCTGTGACTGGGGGTGATACACGCATCCCATTCGCTGTTTTATGTGAAGCGCCTCTGTTATTGCCTTGATAACATCATTCGCAAAGTGCGGACCATTATCTGAACTCAATTTGTCTGGTACACCAAAACGCGGAATCACCTCCCTACACAAGAACTTTGCCACTGTCTTTGCGTCATTGTTTCTTTTGGCGGTGGCCTCCGCCCATCGACTAAAGAGATCTTCAACAACCAGAATGTAGAGGCATCCTTCTTTTCTGTCTGCCATATCAACAAAATCCATCATTAGATGTCGAAACGGGCCTTGCGGCTGGGGAATGTGACCTATTGGGGCTGTGAAATGCTTTCTCACGTTTCGTTCTGCACATACCGCGCACACTCTCAGTGCCTTATCTACCATATTGGACAAATATGGTGACCACCATTCTTTACGTATGGTATCAATGACCACTCGCCTGTTGCAGTGATCCACCCCATGTGCTTCCTTGATCAGCATTGGCAACAATGCCAACGGAGCTACCCATACACTCCATCTATACTTCTCCAAAGTCCTGTGTTGGGTTCTCTAATAGCTCTGCTTTTCTTCCATAGCTCCATCTCCTCTGGGCTTGCTGCCTCTTGGCACTCTCTAAGATTGTCCTCTGACATACATTCTGTTTCTTTCATCTCTGTCTCTTCTCCCTCTGATTCTCCTGCCTGCATCATGACTTTTATGGAATCATCTCCTACTGCTGCTCTTTTGGCTGCTTCGTCAGCAGCTGTGTTACCGTTAGTCACCATTGTGGGTAGTTTTGTGAGCCACCAAAGTTTTGTGAGCTTTGCATTTTACTATAGCCAGCTTTTCAGGTAGCTGTGTTGCAGCAAGCAATTCCGATATAGCTGGGCCATGCAGTAGAGTTGAGCCATCCGCTCTCCGGAACCCTCTCTGGGCCAATGTTGGACCAAACATGTGGCATACTCCATATGCGTACGCCGAATCAGTGTAGATTGTGCATGTCTTTCCTGCCCCTAGTTTGCATGCAGCTGTGAGTGCCTTGATTTCTGCTAACTGGGCTGAACATGGTTGGGGAACTGATGTTTCTACGACTGACTCATATTTTCCCGTGTCCCCATTATGCTGTATTATGGCATACCCTGCCTTGCAACCCTCCACTGTGCGATAGCAGGATCCGTCTACAAAGAACACGTGTTGTGCTCCCGGTAGAGGGTTTGCCATCAAATCTGAACGTGCTTTTAGGAATTTTTCGGATTCTTCTGTACAGCAGTGTGGAGTTCCATCAATTGGGAGCACCATTCTCTCAGCTGGGTTAACTGTGCTACACCATTCGATTGTCAATTCTGGAGCTGAGAGAATGACATCATAGCCTGTGCGCCGCGCATTAGTTATTACAAACGCCTTAATAGAGCGTGTAACGTATGTGACGTGTACAAGGTTACTGGGTGCCCCATTGTGATTGAGGATGCTTTTTGGTATACAAATGCTGCGGCTGAGATTGCCCGGTAACATGGGGGCATGCCTTTTTCAACATTATCGAGTGCGGTACTAAAGAATGCAATTGGCTGTTTTCCCACCCCTTGTTGTTCTTGCATTAGTACGGCTGATGCGAACCCTTTTCTTTCAGACACATACAGATGAAAGGGCTTACTGTAGTCTGGACTTGCTAGCACTGGGGCTGATGCAAGTGCACTCTTCAGTAGTTCAAATGCTGCCCGCCCATCGGGGGTCCAGGTCAGCGGGGCACTGGGCTTTGTTTGATCCGCGGCTTTTATCATGTCTCTGATTGGCTGCACCTTGAGCACAAAGTCACATATCCACGGTCTGCTAAACCCTGCCATGCCCAGGAATGATAGCATCTGTCTGACAGTTTGAGGCTGAGGTGCTTTTGTGATAGCTTCCACGTGCGTGGGTGATATCGCTCGGGTTGTCCCTTCTAGTACCCTCCCCAAATACTCTACCTTTTGCTGGCAGAATTGCAATTTTTCCTTGCTTACTTTGTGCCCATTGTTCGCCAATGTTCTCAGCACCGTCAACGAATCAGAGAGGCACTGCTCTTTTGTTCGCCTGCAGATCAATAGGTCATCGATGTACTGCAGCAACCGGCTTTCAATTTGGAGACTACCCAAGTCTGGAGCTAATACCAGGTTAAATATTGATGGATTCTCACAGTATCCTTGAGGCAATCTCGTGTAGGTATACTGTTTGCCTCTGTAAGTACATGCAAAAAAAGGTAATGAGTCAGGGTGCAATGGAACACTAAAAAAATGCTGAAAACAAGTCGATCACTGTGTACCATTTCGTACCTTCGGGAATGTTGGACAGTAAGGTCTGTGGGTCCGGGACCACTGGGGTCTCGGCTATCACCACCTGATTCACTGGTCTTAAGTCATGCACCAGTCTCCACTTGCCTGAATTGGGCTTCCTGACCGGAAAAGTCGGAGTGTTGCATTTGCTTTTTGTTGGGATTAGGACTCCTGCCTCCACTAACCCTTCAATCATTGGCCCTATCCCCTCTTCTGCTTGTGGCAACAATGGGTATTGCCGTTGGTATGGTAATTGAATGTTTGATTTCATTTGAAGATTTACCAAACCTGCTGATTTCACCAGGCCTACATCTGTTTGGTGTCTAGTCCAGAGTTGCTCTGGTATTTCCTTCAGTGTCTCTTCCACCTCCTGCCCTGTGAGGTCTCACTCTTCTGTCCTTTGGGACATCTGTACTTTTAGCTGCACCTTGGTTTGTTGGCTTACTAACATGTGTGTCGCCATCATCTGTTCTGTTGTCTCCTCTTTCACCCTAAGAAACTTCCTGTCTTTTGATGTGTACATGCTTGGGTTTCTAATGGGCTCCCATGCTTGTACCTAGTTTGCCTCCCTCATCATTGGCCCTAGATCTTTGGATTCAAAGTTCTGCCCGACCATCAGAGAGATATGCGGTTCGGCGTCTGGAACTTGATACCAGTTGCCTACTTCGTGTGGAAGTTCCACATGTGTTGCTACTCCTTGTGTCCCTTCTATTATGTCCAACACTCGTACATTGAATTCGTGTCCTTCCAGCTGCTCCTTCCAGGGATTCATACTCCTCCACTTTTCCCCCCTCATCATAGTTTAAGGTACAATGCCTGGGATCTCTGGTATCTCTACAGTCTGGATGCATATGAGATATCCAAGGTTTCCATTGTTGGAAATCCTTCCATAATCCTGATGCTTCTTTTTCTTTGACTTCTAACCAATACACCTTGTCCAAGGTGTACTGAACTTCTCCTCTCTCCATTATCACAAATTGTTGCGCCAATATTTCTTGGAGTATGACCCATACTCCTGTAGGTCCAGAGTGAATTTTTGCTCCTAATTTACATAGTATATCCCTTCCCAGGAGATTGGCTGGTGTATCGGGGGAGAAAAGCAATGGGGTTTGTACTGTGATTCCTTCCACAGTTATCCATTGAGGCTCTGTGAATCATAACACTTGTGTTTTTCCCGAGAAGCCTACCGTTTTTATTGTCTTTTGAGTGAGGGGGGAGCCCAGAGCCTGCTTTTCCAATGCTTGTGAATGTTGCTCCTGTGTCTACCCGGAAAGGTGCCTGTACTTGGTTTCCAATCACCACCGTAATTGTTGGTTGTGCTGGGTGTAGTGAGGTGGCACACTGCACCATCTCCACCTCAGGCTTCTCTGGGCCCCTTCATTGTCCTCCTGGGGCAGGCCCCATCGGGTTGCCCCCAGGGGGAATCGGGGCCTGGCCTTGGTAACCCGGGCCCATCCATCGTCCTCCCCAGTTTCCTGTTCCCTGTTGATTATTTACAGGTTGTTGTTGCCATCCTCTAGGTCCACCCATGCCGCCTCTTGGAGCTTCATACTGAAGTTGGGGGCATTCTCGCTTTATGTGTCCTGGATCACCACAGTTCCAGCATCCTGGTCCCTGGCCTCCTGAACCCCACGTATTCCTTTGTGCCGGTCCTCTGGAGTAATTTCCTCTTCCCCGGCCCCTGCCTTGTCCCCACCCTCGTGTCTGCTGTGGATATGGGGCACTCATCTGGTATCCGCCTCAGATAGCTTGCGGCCCATTTGGGCGGCTTGTTCTTCCAAAATCTGCAAGGTTTTCTGTAGCTCTTCTTGTGCTTTCTTCGCACTTTCCTCATTTAGAATTAAATGCAAAGCAGCTTGATCTGTTTGTCCACCAAACTTACCAGGGCAGTCTTAGGATGAAATATGGAAAAATATAGAATGATCCATCCCATCGTCCTATTGTATAGTCATTAATTGGCATATTACAAGACAATGATTTTGGAGCCAAACTTCCCATTGTGTGTGTGTGTGTGTGTGTGTGTGTGTGTGTGTGAAGAGGGGGGGGTCGTGTCGCATTCCGATGGCATCTAGTGGGTTACAAGAAAGGATTCATGGCTCAAAGACACAGAGAAACTTCTTTGCTAGATCCGGGCTGATTCAGAAATCAGTTTGAAATGTTCAGACGTTACACTATGATCTGTTAGACATGTCTCTGACCTAAAATAACACAAAATATGATTGTTTACAATAAAATGTATCATGTCATAATAAAGTGTGAAAAGGTGAAAAAAGTCAAATTTAACATGAAGAAAGTCATCTGTCATAGCATGTGTGGTGTCATGATTTCTCATCAGTCCTCTATGTGCATACACATGTGTGCGCTTCAGGCACCTAATGCGCTATACAGCGAATTTCAAGCGTCTGCGAGCAAAGGAAATGTGTTTTTCTAAAAAAACATATGTTTTCACTTCAGTGATGCAATCTAATATAACAAATTTCACTTCTTTCTAACATGATATGTTACTATTGTAACAAATCAATCATTACTCTTTTCCACCAGAATAATGTAATGGATCAACTTTAAACTTGAAAACGAAACCGAAGCGCATGCTTGGATTCGAAGCACCTATTAAAAGGCGACGAGTTTTAAAGCGTGCCCGCCTTATCTACCAGAATGTGTAGTAAATCGGATGAATCTGCAACATTTAAAAATATTCTCCACCAGTTACAATTCATGTAATGAATTAAAAGATGTTTAACACATTTAAATGTATTCTCCAATGTATATAAGGAATTAGCTCAAATGGCGTGAAATATATCAATATATCTAATCAATGCGTGTTGTGACCAGTTATAAATATACATCAGCCATGAAAGGGAATTCATGTATGTGCACATATACCTATAGATAATTAACTACAAAGGATTATAATTAATTATGACTATGTATGTGGTCTAGATCAGCTTTTAGGATTAGCTGTAGTCTAGTTTGGAATTATGAACTCTAAAGAGGGAGTTTATCCTTCTGGCCAGGAAGGTAAACACCGTTATCAGAGAGCGTAGCAGGACTCGCAGCGTTTAAGGGACTCATCACGTGACCAAAACAGAGACAATCAAGCGTGGGATAATAGATTTTAATAATCATTACTAATCATTAATAATCAATCCATAGTTTCCAACTATGGATACACACGACTAACTCTAAGCAAAACATACATATGTACATCTATATACAAGGAAAGAAAAGGTATAGAGAGAAAGTAATGAAATAAAAGGGAATGGCAGACAAAAACACAACTAATTAGCCTTTTTCAAAACCAGCAAGGAACTTAAATCTCCTGTAAACAGGGGTACAATCTTAAACGCAGATATAGATCCATTAACTATATTTGCATGGCTTTGGTATGAAAGTTCGCATGTGGTCGTGTAGAGTTCGCTGGTTCATCTTGCCGTTTGAAAAGGCATGGTCCGTGAGGCGGTTGCATCTTTTGTCTGGGAGAGAGAGAGATCCTGGCTTCCTCTTCCAGGGCACGTGGCCCTGTGGGAGAGAAGCCGGAAAGAGTGTCAAGTTGAAGTGAATAGTTGAAGAAGAGAGTGAAGTGAGAATGAAGAGAGAGAGAGTTTTAAAGAGTGGTGTTGTTTTAACGACAACACCAACACACACGTCTCTTTGGGCTATGGGCCAATCAGAAAGTTGGATTTGTTGGTGAGATGAACTCTCTGTCTGGTGTAACGTATGACGGTGCCCAAACTGATTTCTGAATTAACCCAGACGGAACATAAAAAAGTTTCACCACTCAGATGACGGAGAGTAACCCCGAGAGGCCTCCTGCGGCCAGATGCCCTTTGGAATGCAAAAGACTCTTTGGAACCCACACCGGACTTACACCTGCAATAAAAGAAACCTTTCATGACTTAACGGGTGTGAACGTCTGGAAGACTTCACGATTAGGTTCATCAGCAGGGGTCAACAAAAACTCCGACCAAGGGCCTGTAAATCTCTGATCTAATCCCTGTTTACGACCACATAGATTAACATCGGAGCCAACAGGTCTAGCAAGGAAAATGTCCTCCCTAAAGGTGACCCTGAGGTGACCAAAGACTGGTTGGACATTAGAAGAACAACAGCCCCCTCTTCTGGACATACACACACTCACTCACACACAGTGAAAATGTCTCTTGAATGTAACATGTAATCATATTTCTAAATAGTTATAATATATTCATATATGCATGTGTTGTGTGTCTAGATAACCTACCTATAGTGCTTTTAGAAAGTTTAAGCGAGAAGCTAATTCTAAGTTGTCTGTAACCAAGTCTAATGATCCTTCACTGTCCAAGATATCTTGAAGTTTGGCTCCATGAAGGAAACGAATTACAGGGGAAAGAGGAAGGGGAGGAACGGGAGGTGGATGTACACAGGCTCTCAGAAAATACCTCAATATGGGGTGAGTTGGAACAGGAAGAGGAGGAGGCAAGGACGACAGAAAAAGAGGGAGAAGTAGAAGAGGAGCCCGCATGGGTACACATACAGGGGGAAGTCCAAATAACATCGGTTGGAAAAGACGGAAACTTAGTGAAAATGAGGAAGGAAGGATGAAGCCTGGTGGAAGAGGGAAGAAGAATACTGGAGAGGTTGGAAGTGATAAAGCAATATGCGTGTGAAGAAGAAGGAAAGCTGATAGATAAATTCCACCATATGAAGGAAGAAGTAAGCAAGGCCAAATAGGAGGTGGAGCAGGCCACAGGGTATGCAGAGGAATGTGCGAAGAAGGCACAAGAAGCGCTACAGAAAACCTTGCAGATCTTGGAAGATCAAGCTGCCCAAACGGGCTGCTAGCTATCTGAGATGGAAATGAGGGCTGCCGAAAGGATAACTCAACTGGAGGATAGGCTGAAGTATGAAGAGGAACTGAGGGCATGAGCGACACGAGGCTTGGCAACTTGGCTGAAGATGACAGGAGATAAGGAGCGGAAACTTACCGACCTCGTAGAGTTAAGACAGGAACTACGGCGAAGTTCAGAGGAACTGAGAACGGTGCTCCAGAGGGAGTCTCCCTCCCCATGCCAAAGCTTTGATGCACAACCCAGTTTAAAGACCCAGCAAGGAAAAAAGGGAAGAGGACGTGGCTAGGAGGCTGCACCCCAAGAAGGAATCCAAAGGATAACACGATCTCAAGCACAAAAACAAGAAGAAGTCGAAAGCTCAGAAAGAAGAGAACATACAGCAATAAGTTCGGATTTAGAAGGGGAAGCGGTCAACGGAAACAAAGAAGAGGAGGTAGAACATGCACAGTGGGAAAGAGGGCCCAGAGACAGGACCCGTGATGTCCAGATGAAAATGATGCCACTATTGTTCAAAGGAGGAAAAATGCCACCACAATATGTGCCATGGACCTTTATGGATGCGACGGGACTCATAAACCGACTCCGCAGCATATGTGAGGGAGCGCACAGATGGATCACAAAATTTGAGGAACAAACCTCAGGGCACCAGTTAGCCGTGGGAGATCTGAAAGTGATACTGTCACAATCCGTGGGACTGACTAAACTAGGGGAACTGTTCACAAGATGCGGGATCGGAAATATGACAAATAATCCCCTCTGAGACGATCATCCATTTGGACCCTTAAGGAACCAGTTGTGGGATGAGCTGAGAAAAGACTACCCAACCAAAGCCGACCCAGGAAAAGTGGAAAAGATTAAATTAGAGGAGAACGAAGGGGTGGCCCAATTCATACTGAACCTACAAAATAGCTGGAGAGAGGAGATGGGAGGCCCCTAGGATGAAACAGTGGTGAGTCAAATGCTGTTCAAGCTTATGCTCAAGAGGGCCTCCCAAAAGTGGTGCAAGAACCACTGGAGACCATTGTAGGATTAAATACAATGCCATGGGCAACCTTTGAGGCCAACGTCATACACCACGTAGAGTTGCAGCGACGAAGGGAATGGGAAGCACAGAAGGCTGCAGAAAACCTACTTGCTCAGCTCCACAAAGCCCAACTAGGAGAACTGGTTCGGAACAAACAGGAAATTCAGGAACAAAGAAAGAAGGAGAAAAAGGAGGGGGCCGCAACACAAGCTGCAGTAATAGTGGCAGCCGCACCCCCTCAGGCGATACAGCCACCAACTGGAGGACCCCAGATGCCAGCCACAATACAGCCTTTGGCCCCGGAAATGTATCCAGCTGCATATCAGCCGCAGATGCAGACAATGTATCCACCACAAGGCCCAAATGCCTAACAATACCCCCCAATGGCAGGAGGATACCAGATGAGTGCCCCATATCCACAGCAGACACGAGGGTGGGGACAAGGCAGGGGCCAGGGAAGAGGAAATTACTCCAGAGGACCGGCACAAAGGAATACGTGGGGTTCAGGAGGCCAGGGACCAGAATGCTGGAACTGTGGTGATCCAGGACACATAAAGCGAGAATGCCCCCAACTTCAGTATGAAGCTCCAAGAGGCGGCATGGGTGGACCAAGAGGATGGCAGCAACAACCTGTAAATAAGCAACAGGGAACAGGAAACTGGGGAGGACAATGGATGGGCCCAGGTTACCAAGGCCAGGCCTCGATTCCCCCTGGGGGCAACCCGATGGGGCCTGCTCCAGGAGGGCAATGAAGGGGCCCAGAGAAGCCTGAGGGGGAGATGGTGCAGCGTGCCACTGCACCTAGCACAAGAACCAACAATTACGGTGGTGATTGGAAACCAAGTACAGGCACCTTTCCTGGTAGACACAGGTGCAACATTCACAAGCATTGGAAAAGCAGGCTCTGGGCTCCCCCCTCACTCGAAAGACAATAAAAACACTCTCGGGAAAAACACAAGTGTTATGATTCACAGAGCCTCAATGGATAACTGTGGAAGGAATCACAGTACAAACCCCATTGCTTTTCTCCCCCGATACACCAGCCAATCTCCTGGGAAGGGATGTACTATGTAAATTAGGAGCAAAAATTCACTCTGGACCTACAGGAGTATGGGTCATACTCCCAGAATTATTGGCGCAACAATTCGTGATGATGGAGAGAGGAGAAGTTCAGTACACCTTGGACAAGGTATATTGGTTAGAAGTCAAAGAAAAAGAAGCATCAGGATTATGGAAGGATTTCCAACAATGGAAACCTTGGATATCTCATATGCGTCCAGACTGTAGAGATACCAGAGATCCCAGGCATTGTACCTTAAAGTATGATGAGGGTGGACAAGTGGAGGAGTATGAATCCCTATGGGAGGAGCAGCTGGAAGGACACGAATTCAATGTAAGAGTATTGGACATAATAGCAGGGACACAAGGAGTAGCAGCCCATGTGGAACTTCCACACGAAGTAGGCAACTGGTATCAAGTTCCAGACGCCGCACAGCATATCTCTCTGATGGTCGGGCAGAACTTTGAATCCAAAGATCTAGGGCCAATGATGAGGGAGGCAAACCAGGTACAAGCATGGGAGCCCACTAGAAACCCAAGCATGTACACATCAAAAGACAGGAAGTTTCTTAGGGTGAACAGGAGACAACAGAACAGATGATGGCGACACATGTTAGTAAGCCAACAAACCAAGGTGCAGCTAAAAGTAGAAGTACAGGTACAGATGTCCCAAAAGACAGAAGAGCGAGACCTCACAGGGCAGGAGGTGGAAGAGGCACTGAAGGAAATACCAGAGCAACTCTGGACTAGACACCAAAGAGATGTAGGCCTGGTGAAATCAGCAGGGTTGGTAAAAATTCAAATGAAACCAAACATTCAATTACCATACCAACAGCAATACCCGTTGTCGCCACAAGCAGAAGAGGGGATAGGGCCAACAATTGAAGGGTTAGTGGAGGCAGGAGTCCTAATCCCAACAAAAAGTGCAACACTCCGATTCAGGCAAGTGGAGACTGGTGCATGACTTAAGACCAGTGAATCAGGTGGTGATAGCCGAGACCCCAGTGGTCCCGGACCCACACAACTTACTGTCCAACATTCCCGAAGGTACGAAATGGTACACAGTGATCGACTTGTGTTCAGCGTTTTTTAGTGTTCCATTGCACCCTGACTCATGGCCTTTGTTTGCATTTACTTACAGAGGCAAACAGTATACCTACACCAGATTGCCTCAAGGATACTGTGAGAGTCCGTCAATATTTAACCAGGTATTAGCTCGAGACTTGGGTAGTCTCCAAATCGAAAGCCGGTTGCTGCAGTACGTCGATGACCTATTGATCTGCAGCCGAACAAAAGAGCAGTGCCTCTCTGATTCAGTGACGGTGCTGAGAACATTGGCGAACAATGGGCACAAAGTAAGCAAGGAAAAATTGCAATTCTGCCAGCAAAAGGTAGAGTATTTGGGGAGGGTACTAGAAGGGACAACCCGAGCGATGTCACCCACGCACGTGGAAGCTATCACAAAAGCACCTCAGCCTCAAACTGTCAGACAGATGCTATCATTCCTGGGCATGGCAGGGTTTAGCAGACCGTGGATATGCGACTTTGCGCTCAAGGCGCAGCCACTCAGAGACATGATAAAAGCCGCGGATCAAACAAAGCAAAGTGCCCCGCTGACCTGGACCCCCGATGGGCAGCATTTGAACTACTGAAGAGTGCACATGCATCAGCCCCAGTGCTAGCAAGTCCAGACTACAGTAAGCTCTTTCATCTGTATGTGTCTGAAAGAAAAGGGTTCGCATCAGCTGTACTAATGCAAGAACAACAAGGGGTGGGAAAACAGCCAATTGCATGCTTTAGTACTGTACTCGATAATGTTGAAAAAGGCATGCCCCCATGCTACCGGGCAATCTCAGCCACAGCATTTGCATACCAAAAAGCATCCTCAATCACAATGGGGCACCCAGTAACCTTGTACACGTCACATGCGTTACACGCTCTATTAACTAGACAGGCGTTTGTAATAACTAATGCGTGGCGCACAGGCTATGATGTCATTCTCTCAGCTCCAGAATTGACAATCAAACGGTGTAGCACAGTTAACCCAGCTGAGAGAATGGTGCTCCCAATTGATTGAACTCCACACTGCTGTACAGAAGAATCCGAAAAATTCCTAAAAGCACGTTCAGATTTGATGGCAAACCCTCTACCAGGAGCACAACATGTGTTCTTTGTAGACGGATCCTGCTATCGTACAGTGGAGGGTTGCAAGGCAGGGTATGCTGTAGTACAGCATAATGGGGACACGGGAAAATATGAGTCAGTCGTAGAAACAACAGTTCCCCAACCATGTTCAGCCCAGTTAGCAGAAATCAAGGCACTCACAGCTGCGTGCAAACTAGGGGCAGGAAAGACATGCACAATGTACACTGATTCGGCGTACGCATATGGAGTATGCCACGTGTTTGGTCCAATATGGGCCCAGAGAGGGTTCCAGAGAGCGGATGGCTCAACTCTACTGCATGGCTCAGTGATATCGGAATTGCTTGCTGCAATACAGCTACCTGAAAAGCTGGCTATAGTAAAATGCAAAGCTCACAAAACTGATTCCACAATGGTGACTAACGGTAACACAGCTGCTGATGATGCAGCCAAAAGAGCAGCAGTAGGAGATGATTCCGTAAACGTCATGATGCAGGCAGGAGAATCAGAGGGAGAAGAGACAGAGATGAGTGAAACAGAAGGAATGTCAGAGGACAATCTTAGAGAGTGCCAAGAGGCAGCAAGCCCAGAGGAGATGGAGCTATGGAAGAAACGCGGAGCTATTAGAGAACCCAACACAGGACTTTGGAGAAGTATAGATGGAGTGTATGGGTAGCTCCGTTGGCATTGTTGCAAATGCTGATCAAGGAAGCACATGGGGTGGATTACTGCAACAGGCGAGTGGTCATTGATACCATACATAAAGAATGGTGGTCACCATATTTGTCCAATATGGTAGATAAGGCACTGAGAGTGTGCGCAGTATGTGCAGAACGAAACGTGAGAAAGCATTTCACAGCCCCAATAGGTCACATTCCCGAGCCACAAGGCCCGTTTCGACATCTAATGATGGATTTTGTTGATATGGCAGACAGGAAAAAAGGATGCCTTTACATTCTGGTTGTTGAAGATCTCTTTTGTCGATGGGTGGTGGCCACCGCCAAAAGAAACAATGACGTAAAGACAGTGGCAAAGTTCTTGTGTAGAGAGGTGATTCCGCGTTTTGGTGTACCAGACAAATTGAGTTCAGATAATGGTCCGCACTTTGCGAATGATGTTATCAAGGCTAACAACATAGTGTTAGAGGCGCGTCACATAAAATAGCAAATGGGATGCGTGTATCACCCCCAGTCACAGGGAAAGGTAGAAAGGGCGAATGGGATATTGAAGGCAAAGATTGGGAAGATTTATGCAAGCACAAATTTGACATGGGCTCAGGCGCTACCCCCAGCACTGATGAAAATGCATATGCAGACAAATCGCATGACCCACTTGACCCCATGTGAAATGGTCACAGGGCGTCCCATGCCAATGGCATTTACATGGGGCCCCTTACAAGGGACCCTCATTGGAACAGCTGGAAAGAGAAATGTCAAGTAATGTCAAACACTTAACCCAAATCCACAGAACTCTGTATTCACAGGTCCAACAGGCTATTCACGGAGAGGACGTGACTGATGAGATACTTCGACAAGTGGAACCAGGTGACTACGTGTACATTAAGGTCTTCAAGAGGAAAAACTGGGCGCAGCCCCGCCGAGAAGGACCATTCAAAGTAGTGTTAGCCACACCCACTGCAGTCAAGGTAGAAGGTAGGGAGTACTGGTACCACTCGAACCATTGCTGTCATGCCCCTGGCATAGAACCAGCCAAAAAGGCAACTAGGGCAAAAAAGAAAAAGGAGGAGCCGGAAACTGACTCAGAGAAGGATGATCTGGATGCACCTGGGCCCTCGTCACGAATAGGGCCTGCACAAGGAACACGCTCACAGATACGGCGTGTTTCACCACAGCAGGATAGTGACTCCTCCCCTGCATTCTCTGAGGAGACAGGAGGACCGCCGCCACAGAGTAGCGACCCAGTTCCAGTGGTCTCCAAGGATTCAAGGGAGACACCAGAATCAGAACCTCCTGGTCCCCTGACAGAGCCTGAAGCGATCGACCAGGGCTCCCCACCAGTTTCTCACATTGTAGTAACACCAAGTCCAGACCCCACGTCAGGGGCGCAGCCCCCGACAACAGAGACCACAATCCCGTCACCAGAGCAGGACCCTGGGGAAGGGCCAAGTTCAAATGATGTGAGGTTATTGCTGGAAGAGGAACAAAGCCAGGGAGTAAGTCCAGAGGACTCAAGCCAGGATCCCCTGCAGTGGAATCTTGACCTGCAGCGGACTCTTGACCTTAGCCAAGTGCCAGCCCAAACAATAGATCTTGTCGAGCTGTGCCACACTCTTAATTACGATGCATATTTCACACAAGATTAAAAACACCTGGCCGGACCAGGGCTGGACAACCCAACACATTATGATAGCGGCCACTGTCGTAGTGGTGGTTCCAGGAATTATGTGGGCCATATTGACCGGTGGAGGTCATTCACCCCCTATGGTACTACAGTGTTAATGGTAGCTGCTCCAGTACATCTGCGCTGCAGGCCACCTCCTATGACAGGGAATATAAGGCAAGAATATATGTTCCTCTATGGCGCCCAGGTTTAGAGCTCCGACAGGCAGGAACAGACTTCTGGATGAGTTGCAGGCAGGACACTGACTGTACTACTGGAGACTCAAAGGCCTTTCTGGCGCAGGGCTCTGAGTATGCAGACCTTGTGAAAAATGTTAGCTCTCATGCCTATTCTGATTCTGACAAAGACACGGCTTCTCAGAACTTATGAACTCAGAACTCAGTGGCTTCAGGACACAGCCCGACAGGTGTCCACAAACAGTACATGTGTGGTCTGCCATGACCATTCTCGCCGCCCCTTACACGTCATGCAAACACGAGGCATTGCTGAGTGTGCAAATTCGCCCTACAACTCTTCTTACTTGTGTCCCCTTTTGTGTCTCCTGGGCTCCACAGCTAGAACGCACGGTCCTGATTGGATGTGTCAAACGAGCTCCTCCTGCATATTCCGCCCTGTGACAACTCCTCTTCCCACTGACATGTATGTCCAGGACAAACGTTTCCACTATGTATACGCTCTCGTGGAGCTGTGGAAATTGGGATGTTGGAAAAATCTGCATGCCATGTGATTATAGAGGCCCATCACCCCACAGTTAATGTGGCACCCTCCTGTAGTCCTCCACAATATGGCTGTGTACCAGAATCCATTGTACAACTACACATACATTGGGATACATTATTTCATGCTTTTTCTTAATTTCACACATAATCCAGGTCTGAGACCAGTGTAGCAAGTCTAGCTCAAATGGGTGAAATATATCTATAGCTCTAATCGAAGTGTGTTCTGATTAGTTATGGTTATAAATCGACCATGAAAGGGAATGTTATATTAATTACTGTAGTCTAGCGTTAGAATTAAATGTGAAGCAGCTTGATCTGTTTGTCCACCAAACTTAGCAGGGAAGTCTTTGTATTACTCTAAAAGAATGAATTATTCTTCTGGCCACGAAGAATCTATAATAGAGTTGGGTCTCGACAAAGTAGAAAGAAGAAAGAAAACGGTAACTGCCACATGGTTTAATGAGACAAAGGAGAGTCCGGAGGAGTACCGGAAAAAGGAGGCGGAAGAGAGCAAGTCCGCGAGAGAGAGAGAGAAAAGTGAAGTCAAAGTAAAGAAAAGGAGAACGTAAAGTAAGGAAGAAAAGTGAAGGTAAAGTGTAGGTAAAGAGAAGAAGGGTGAAAAGATGAAGAACAAGAAAAAGAAGTTAAAAAGGAAGAAGTATAGAGGAAGGCGTGTCGCGGTCTTTTATGGACAATGAAGATGTACATGCATCTCTGAGCTGCTGGTGAATCCAGAGAGAGATGAGAATGTTCAGAGGGGAAAATGTTCTTGGTCTGTCCCAGAGCGGGTCGCATGTCAAGGTTGTAGTAAGGGGTTGTAGTAAGTTTGGATTAGGATGAAATATGGAAAAATAGAATATAGAATGATAGATCCCATCGTCCTTTAGTATAGTCCTTAATATTATCATTATTATATTACGAGACAATGATTTTGGTACCAAACTTCAAGAGGATTATGATATCTTGGATATCAATGTTAACGCCTCTCTGAGCTGCTGGTGAATCCAGAGAGAGATGAGAAAGTTCTGGCGGGAGAGCGTTCTTGGTCTGTCCAAGAGCGGGTCGCATGTAAAAGCGGGGTTTGTATTAAGTTTGGATTAGGATGAAATTCGGAAAAATATAGAATGATACATCCCATCATCCTATAGTATGCATCATTAATTGGCATATTACAAGACAGTGATTTTGGTACCAAACTTCAAGAAGATTATGATATCGTGGACAGTGAAGGATCATCAGACATGCTTACAGACAACTTAAAATTAGCTTCTCGCTCAAACTATGTAAAATCACTATAGATAGGTGATCTAGACACACAACACATGCATATATGAATGCATTATAACTATCTAGAAATATGATTATATGTTACATTCAAGAGTCATTTTCACTGTTTGTGCGTGAGTGTGTGTGTGTGTGTGTGTGTGTGTGTATGTCCAGAAGAGGGGCTGGTGTTCTTCTAATGTCCCACCGGTCTTTGGTCACCTCAGGGTGACCTTTAGGGAGGACGTTTTCCTTGCTAGACCTGTTGGCTCCGATGTTAATCTATGTGGTCGTAAACAGAGATTAGATCAGAGATTTACAGGCCCGTGGTCGGAGTTTTGGTTGACCCCTGCTGATGAAACTATTCGTGAAGTCTTCCAGACGTTCACACCCGTTAAGTCATGAAAGGTTTCTTTTATTGCAGGTGAAAGTCCTGTGTGGGTTCCAAAGAGTCTTCTGCATTCCAAAGGGCATCTGGCCGCAGGAGGCCTCTCGGGGTTACTCTCGGTCACCTGAGTGGTGAAATTTTTAATGTTCCGTCTGGGTTAATTCAGAAATCAGTTTGGGCACCGTCATACTAACGTAGCAAAGAGAGTTCATCCCGCCAACAAATACAACTTCCTGATCGGCCCAAAGAGTGTGTTGGTGTTGTCTTTAAAACAACACCACGCTTTGAACCTCTCTCTCTCCAGTCTCACTTCACTCTCTTCTTCAACTATTCACTTCAACTTGACACTCTTTCCGGCTTCTCTCCCACAGGGCCACATGCCCCAGGAAGAGGAATCCATGATCTCTATCTCTCTCCCAGACAAAAAATGCAACCGCCTCACGGTCCACGCCTTTTCAAATGGCACGACGAGTCAGCGAACTCTACACGACCTCACTCGAAATTTTATTCCGAAGCCATGCAAGTATAGTTAATGGATCTATATCTGGGTTGAAGATTGTACCCCTGTTTACAGGAGATTTAAGTTCGTGGCTGGTTTTGAAAAAGGCTAATTAGTTGTGTTTTTGTCTGCCATTCCCTTTTATTTCATTACTTTCTCTCTAAACCATTTTATATAGATGTACATATGTATGTTTTGCTTAGAGTTAGTCGTGTGTTTCAATAGTTACATCTAGTTATTAAAATCTATTATCCCACGCTTAATTGTCTGTTTTGGTCACGTGATGAGTCCCTTAAACAATGCGAGTCTTGCTACGCGCTCTGGAAACGGAGTTTTCCTTCCTGGCCAGAAGGATAAACTCCCTCTTTAGAGTTCATAATTCCAAACTAGACTACAGCTAATCCTAAAAGCTGATCTAGACCACACACATAGTCATAATTAATTATAATCCGTTGTAGTTAATTATCTATAGGTATATGTGCACATACATGAATTCCCTTTCATGGCTGATGTATATTTATAACTGGTCACAACACGTGTTGATTAGATATATAGATATATTTTACACCATTCAAGCTAATTCCTTATAGAAATTGGAGAATACATTTAAACGTGTTAAAAATCTTTTAATTCATTACATGAATTGTATCTGGTGGAGAATATTTTTAAACGTTGCAGATTCATCCGATTTACTACACATTCTGGTAGATAAGGCGGGCACGTTACATATTTTTGTGGATATGCGGGCACTCTTTAAAACTTGTCTACTTTAAAAATGTGCTTCGAATCCAAGCGTGCGCTTCTGTTTCATTTTCAAGTTTAAAGTTGATCCATTACATTATTCTGGTGGAAAAGAATAATGCTAGTAATGATTGATTCGTTACAATAGTAACATATCATGTTATAAAGAAGTGAAATTTGTTATATTCGATTGCATCACTGAAGTGAAAACATACGTTTTTTAGAAAAACACGTTTCTTTTGCACGCAGAAACTTGAAATTCGCTTTATAGCCCATTAGGTGCCTGAAGCGCACACATGTGTATGCACATAGAGGACTGATGAGAAAACATAATGCCACCACACATGTTAAGACAGATGCCATTCTTCATGTTAAGGTTGACTTTTTTCACCGTTTCATACTTTAATATGACATGATGTATGTTATTGTAAACAATCATATTTCGTCTCATTTTAGGTCAGAGACATGTCTAACAGATCATAGTGTAACGTCTGAAAGAATCAAACTGATTTCTGAATCAGCCTGGATCTAGCAAAGAAGTTTCTCTATGTCTTTGAGCCATGAATCCTTTCCTGTAACCCCCCTCTGGTCTTCACCAGATGCCATCGGATTGCGACACGACCCCCCCCCCCCTTCAGACACACACACACACACACACACACACACACACACACACACACACACACACACACGCAATGGGAGATTCTCTTTTCAATGTAATTATTCGCTTTCCAAATAGTGTGACGTTTTCGTGTTTGCATATATTGTTTGTTTATGTAACAAATAATAATAAGTAATAAATATAATGATTTTAGATAGTTTTAACTTAGGACATTATTTTTAATATCTGTAACCATATTTTACTTGTAATATTCTTTACAAGTCCATCGAATTTGGTATGAGGTTAATCGTCTAGAGATACCCTGATTGATGATGCATATCATATTGCAATTGGATACATTATTTCATGCTTTTTCTTAATTTCACACATAATACGGTTTAAACCGGCTCCTCCCTGGACATGCAAATCCAGGTCTGAGACCAGTGTAGTGAGTCTAGCTCAAAATGGTGAAATATATCTATAGGTCTAATCGAAGCGTGTTCTGATTAGTTATGGATATAACTCGACCATGAAAGAGAATGTTACATTAATTACTGTAGTCTAGCTTTAGAATTAAATGCGAAGCAGCTTGATCTGTTTGTCCACCAAACTTACCAGGGCAGTCTTCGTATTACTCTAAAAGAATGAATTATTCTTCTGACCATGAAGCATAGTTTACTCTAAGTTAAAAGAAATACAGTGCGTAGCGAACAGCAACGTTAAAAGTGAACCTTGCCCTGAGTAAAAACAGAGATGATCCAGCGTGATAACCATGGATTTTAATAACTACGTAAAACTACTGATATACACAACTAGGTATAAACAAATAATACATATATACAGGGTAAGTGAAAGAAACAAATGGAAAAATGATGAAAATAACAGAATGGCAGAAGACACAACAGTTTAACCTCTAGAATCAGCAATGAATTGCAAGTCATCTTCCACTGGGGCACTGGCTTAATAGGACACTCCTATAGATCATTTAAAATTTATACTTGCATTAATTTTATGCCGTTCATGAGGGTCCTTGGTTTGTAGATTTAGCGAGGAGTTTGCTGAATCTTCCGCGTCGGTAGAGTCGGGGTGAACAGAGTTGGTTCTCGCCAAAGTAGAAAGAAGAAAGAAAATGGTAATTGCCACATGGTTTAACGAGACAAAGGAGAGTCCGGAGGAGTATCGGAAAAAGGAGGCGGAAGATAGCAAGTCCGCGAGAGAGAGAGAGAGAGAGAGAGAGAGAGAGAGAGAGAGACAGAGAGAGAGAGAGAAAAATCAAGTCAAAGTAAAGACAAAGAGAAAGTAAAGTAAGGAAGTAAAGTAGGTAAAGAGAAGATGGGTAAAAAGAAGGAGTAAGAAGTAAAAAGGAAGAAGTACATAGTACAGGCGTGTCGTGGTCTTTTATGGACAATGCCAATGTACACGCCTCTCTGAGCTGCTTGTGAATCCAGATAGAGATGAGAAAGTTCTGGCGGGAGAACTTTCTTGGTCTGTCCCAGATCGGGTCGCATGTCAAGGCGGGGTTTGTATTAAGTCACCCAGCTCTCACCTGTGGCTCCTCGTAGCTGTTAACATGCGACAGCGGCCACACTCCGGGCAACGGCTTCGACAGGCCGGCGAAACCAGCTGAGGTAGCCAACGGGTCTCAAACCCTTGGTGAGTTAGGGACATGTCTATCCACAGCATGTAAAGTCAGCTCCAGTGGATTGCGCGGATGAGACCAACAGTTGGTCCAACGATCAAGAAGGCAGTGCTGCAAGCGACGTGGAATGCTCAGAGCAGGCCAAGACACACAAGGCGTCCTGGTCATCCACTGCGCCCTGTCCCATCTCCAGCCGTCTCGACTTTTGTCTTGCAACTGGATCAAGCTGGGAACTGGAAAGAGAGAGTGAGGCTGACGCTGCGCAACTCTCCTTCACTTTAATCCTATTCACGCGCATGTCTTGACATCACCCGAAAGTCCTGTGGCGATGGGCGAGCGGCGAAGCAGCAGGTGTGGATACACTGGGAGCTGTAGCCACGGACCTGCACACAGGCGGCTCAGGACAAATGGTCGCTTTTTCGCTGAACTGAAGCAGCAGTGTAACTCGATATCCACCTGAGTTTTTGAGCAGGCCTCTCTAGGACAGCACTGCTCACCTATGCAGCCTGAGGAAGGGGCTAGAAAAGGTGCCCTAAACATTGCCTGCTTCACATCACCCTGGCCAGTCTACCGCGGCTGGCGGGGATCCCAACAAATGCGGTCGAACACAGGTAATGCGGTCGAACACAGGTAATGACAGGCTGACCCCCCACCCCTTCAACCTCTGCAGCAATGCTGGCAGCACTCATACGTCTATTCTGCAAAGCCAACCTCTGGATATGATGCTGAGCACGTACACTCAACTTCTTTGGTCGACCATGGCGAGGCCTGTTCTGAGTGGAACCTGTCCTGTTAAAAGAAAACACAAGGTGACACCATTCACCATTGGCACATGGAATGTGCTCACTCTACTCGACAATGCTACAGCCGATCGACCAGAGAGAGGAACAGCACTGGTTGCCAGAGAGCTTGTTGATACAACATCAACATTGCAGCCCTGTGTGAGACTCGTCTAGCCAATGAAGGTCAGCTTACTGAATCAGGAGGTGGCTACACATTCTTCTGGTGTGGACGAAGAAGTGATGAACGTCGTGAATCCATAGTCAGCTTTGCTGTCAGGAGTCTTCTTGTCCGCAATCTATCCGGTCTCCCCAAGGGCGTAAACTCATGACACTGCAACTCCCCCTACCAAGAGGAAAACAAGCAACATTGATCAGTGCCTATGCACCAACAATGACAAACCCCGATGAAGCAAAGGACAAGTTCTACGAAGAGCTGGACTCCTTGCTTTCCTCGATAAAACATACCGACAAGCTGATCCTACTGGGCGACTTCAATGCAAGAGTAGGATCTGACTCTTCATCCTGGGAGGGCGTCATTGGAAAAAACGGGATAGGCAAGTGCAACAGCAATGGACTGCTACTACTGAAGACCTGTGCAGCCCACGACCTACTCATCATGAACACCATTTTTCGCCTACCCACTTGTAACAAGACATCTTGGATGCACCCACGCTCCAAGCACTGGCATCTCATTGATTATGTCATTGTGAGGAGGAAAGACAGACAGGATGTCAGGGTGACCAAGGCCATGTGTGGTGCTGACTGCTGGATGGACCAGAGACTCATTGTCTCTAAGCTAAACCTTCATATCAAGCCAAAGAGACGTCCTCAGGGAAGAAAAGTCATGAAAAAGATCAATGTCAGTAAGCTGAAAATCCCCCGTGCAGCTGAGACACTTGCTGAAGGTCTAGACACTCAACTATCAGGGTTACAGTTTGAGGACAATGCTGAGAAGGACTGGGAAAGCTTTCGGGATATTCTTCACTCCTCAGCTCTAAGGGTACTGGGACCCTGCACCCGAAAGCAGAACGACTGGTTCGATGACAACGATGAAGAGGTCAAGGATTTACTTGCTGAAAAGCACCGCCTTCACCGTGCTCATCAGAACGATCCGTCTTCAAGAGCCAAGAGGAATGCCTTCACCATCTCTCGCAGAACTGTACAGATCAAGATTCGCAAGATGCAGGACTCATGGCTAAATGCCAAAGCCGATGAAATTCAGCAGTATGCAGAGAGGAACGACTCCAAAAGGTTCTATGAAGCCATCAACACTCTGTAGGGGCCTCAGTCTTCAGGGAGCTCCCCACTACTAGACTCAGATGGTTCAACCCTCATCAGTGAGAAGACTCTGATTCTCCAACGCTGGGCGGAGCATTTCCAATCCGTTTTCAATCGCCCTTCCTCGGTAAATGATGAGGCGATTGACAGAATGCCCCAAGTAGATGTCAATTACACCCTGAATGTCCTGCCATCAGTGGCGGAACCCTCAAAGGCCCTCAGCTGTCCTTTGGCAAGGCACCAAGATCAGATGCAATTCCAGCTGAAGTCTACAGGGCGGACATCGTCTAACATATCATAGCAATCCTATCATGTTATAAAGAAGTGAAATATGGCATACCAGAGTGCATCACAAGTGAAAATATACGTTTTTTTAGAAAAACAAGTTTCCTTTGCTCGTAGACGCTTGAAATTCGCTGTATAGCGCTTTAGGTGCCTGAAGCGCACAACTATGTATGCTCACAGAGGACTAATGAAAAAACATAATGTTACCACACATATGATGACAGATGACTTTCTTAGTGTTATATTTGACTTTTTTCCCATTTTCACAATTTATTGTGACATGATGTTTGTTGTTGTAAACAATCATACTTTGTTTTATTTTAAGTCAGAGACATCGTCTAACATATCATAGTATCATGTCATGATAAAGGAGTGAAACTTGTTATATCATTGTGCATGACTGAAGTTAAAACATACGTTTTTTTTAGAAAAACACGTTTCTTTTGCTCGCAGAAGGTTGAAATTCGCAGCATAGCCTTGTAAACGCCTGAAGCGCACCCATGTGTATACATTTAGAGTTCTGATGAGAAACATAATGTTACCACACATATGATAGAAGACTTTCTTAATGTAAAATTTGACTTTCTGTTTCACATATTCACTTCAGTATGACATGATGTTTGTTATTGCAAACAAACGTGTTGTGTTATATCGGGTCAGAGACATGTCTAACATATCATAGTATCATATCATGTTATAAAGACGTGAAAAGTGTTATATAAGAGCACATCACTTAAGGGTAAATATTCGTTTTTTAGAAAAACAAGTTTCCTTAGTTCGTAGACGCTTGAAATTCCTTGTCTAGTGCTTTAGTTGCCTGAAGCGCACATCTGTCTATGCTCATAGAGGACTAATGAAAAAACATAATGTTACCACACATATGATTACAGATGACTTTCTTAATGTTAAACTAGACTTTTTTTCACATTTTCCCTTTATTATGACATGATGTTTGTTATTGCAAACAAACATGTGTTGTGTTATTTCAGGTCAGAGACATGTCTAACATATCATAGTATCATATCATGTTATAAAGACGTGAAAAGTGTTATATTAGAGCACATCACTTAAGGGTAAATATTCGTTTTTTAGAAAACACGTTTCCTTTGCTCGTAGACGCTTGAAATTCGTTGTATAGCGCTTTAGTTGCCTGAAGCGCACATCTGTCTATGCTCATAGAGGACTTATGAAAAAAACATAATGTTACCACACATATGATGACAGATGACTTTCTTAATGTTAAAGTTGACTTTTTTCCCATTTTCACAATTTATTGTGACATGATGTTTGTTGTTGTAAACAATCATACTTTGTTTTATTTTAAGTCAGAGACATCGTCTAACATATCATAGCATCATGTCATGATAAAGGAGTGAAACTTGTTATAACATTGTGCATCACTGAAGTTAAAACATACGTTTTTTTTTAGAAAAACACGTTTCTTTTGCTCGCAGAAGGTTGAAATTCGCAGCATAGCCTTGTAAACGCCTGAAGCGCACCCATGTGTATACATTTAGAGTTCTGATGAGAAACATAATGTTACCACACATATGATAGAAGACTTTCTTAATGTAAAATTTGACTTTCTGTTTCACATATTCACTTTATTATGACATGATGTCATAATAAATATTATACGTCTTGTGTTATTTCAGGTCAGAGACATGTCTAACATATCATAGTATCATATCATGTTATAAAGACGTGAAAAGTGTTATATAAGAGCACATCACTTAAGGGTAAATATTCGTTTTTTAGAATAACAAGTTTCCTTAGTTCGTAGACGCTTGAAATTCGTGGTATAGCACTTTAAGTGCCTGAAGCGCAAACCTGTGTATTCTCGTAGAGGACTAATGAAAAAACATAATGTTACGACACATATGATTACAGATGACTTTCTTACTGTTAAAGTTGACTTTTTTCACATTTTCGCACTTTATTAAGCCATGATGTTTATTATTGTAAACAATCATATGTTGTGTTGTTTTAGGTCACAGACATGTCTAACATATCATAGTATCATATCATGTTATAAAGAAGTGAAATGTGTAATATTAGAGCATGTCAGTTAAGTGTAAATATGCGTTTTTTCGGAAAACATGTTCCCTCTACTCGTAGACGCTTGAAATTCGCTGCACATTGTTGTCTGCTGCTGAAGCGCACCCATGTGTATGCACATAGAGGACTGAACAGAAAACAAAATATTACCACACATAGGATGACAGATGACTTTCTTAATGTAAAAGTTTTTTTTTTTTTTCACATTTTCACACTTTATTATGCCATGATGTTTGTTATTGTAAACAATCATACTTTGTGTTATTTTAGGTCAGAGACATGTCTAACATATCATAGTATCTTATCATGTTATAAAGAAGTCAAATGTGTAATTTTAGAGCATGTCACTTAAGTCTAAATATGACCTTTTTTTTAGAAAAACAAGTTTCCTTTGGTCGTAGACGCTTGAAGTTCGTTGTATAGCGCTATAGTGCCTGAAGCGCATACCTGTGTATGCTTATAGAGGAGTAATGAAAAAACATAATCTTACCACACATATGATGACAGATGACTTTCTTAATGTTAAACTAGACTTTTTTCACATTTTCCCTTTATTATGACATGATGTTTGTTATTACAAACAAACATGTGTTAATTCAGGTCAGAGACATGTCTAACATATCATAGTATCATATCATGTTATAAAGACGAGAAAAGTGTTATATTAGAGCACATCACTTAAGGGTAAATATTCGTTTTTTAGAAAACACGTTTCCTTTGCTCGTAGACGCTTGAAATTCGTTGTATAGCGCTCTAGTTGCCTGAAGCGCACATCCTTCTATGCTCATAGAGGACTTATGAAAAAAACATAATGTTACCACACATATGATGACAGATGACTTTCTTAATGTTAAAGTTGACTTTTTTCCCATTTTCACAATTTATTGTGACATGATGTTTGTTGTTGTAAACAATCATACGTTGTTTTATTTTAAGTCAGAGACATCGTGTAACATATCATAGTATCATGTCATGATAAAGGAGTGAAACTTGTTATATCATTGAGCATCACTGAAGTTAAAACATACGTTTTTTTTAGAAAAACACGTTTCTTTTGCTCGCAGAAGGTTGAAATTCGCAGCATAGCGTTGTAAACGCCTGAAGCGCTCCCATGTGTATACATTTAGAGGTCTGATGAGAAACATAATGTTACCACACATATGATAGAACACTTTCTTAATGTAAAATTTGACTTTCTGTTTCACATTTTCACTTTATTATGACATAATGTTTGTTATTGCAAACAAACGTGTTGTGTTATTTCAGGTCAGAGACATGTCTAACATATCATAGTATCATATCATGTTATAAAGACGTGAAAAGTGTTATATAAAAGAGCACATCACTTAAGGGTAAATATTCGTTTTTTAGAAAAACAAGTTTCCTTTGTTCGTAGACGCTTGAAATTCCTTGTCTAGTGCTTTAGTTGCCTGAAGCGCACTTCTGTGTATGCTCACAGAGGACTAATGAAAAAACATAATGTTACCACACATATGATTACAGATGACTTTCTTACTGTTAAAGTTGACTTTTTTTCAATTATTCACAATTCATTGTGACATGATGTTTGTTGTTGTAAACAATCATACGTTGTTTTATTTTAAGTCAGAGACATCGTCTAACATATCATAGTATCATGCCATGATAAAGGAGTGAAACTTGTTATAACATTGTGCATCACTGAAGGTAAAAGATACGTTTTTTTTTTAGAAAAACAAGTTTCCTTTGTTCGTAGACGCTTGAAATTAGTTGTATAGCGCTTTAGTGCCTGAAGCGCATACCTGTGTATGCTCATAGAGGAGTAATGAAAAAACATAATCTTACCACACATATGATGACAGATGACTTTCTTAATGTTAAACTAGACTTTTTTTCACATTTTCCCTTTATTATGACATGATGTTTGTTATTGCAAACAAACATGTGTTGTGTTATTTCAGGTCAGAGACATGTCTAACATATCATAGTATCATATCATGTTAGAAAGACGAGAAAAGTATTATATTAGAGCACATCACTTAAGGGTAAATATTCGTTTTTTAGAAAACACGTTTCCTTTGCTCGTAGACGCTTGAAATTCGTTGTATAGCGCTCTAGTTGCCTGAAGCGCACATCTGTCTATGCTCATAGAGGACTTATGAAAAAAACATAATGTTACCACACATATTATGACAGATGACTTTCTTAATGTTAAAGTTGACTTTTTTCCCATTTTCACAATTTATTGTGACATGATGTTTGTTGTTGTAAACAATCATACTTTGTTTTATTTTAAGTCAGAGACATCGTCTAACATATCATAGTATCATGTCATGATAAAGGAGTGATAATTGTTATATCATTGTGCATCACTGAAGTTAAAACATACGTTTTTTTTAGAAAAACACGTTTCTTTTGCTCGCAGAAGGTTGAAATTCGCAGCATAGCGTTGTAAACGCCTGTAGCGCACCCATGTGTATACATTTAGAGGTCTGATGAGAAACATAATGTTACCACACATATGATAGAAGACTTTCTTAATGTAAAATTTGACTTTCTGTTTCACATATTCACTTTATTATGACATGATGTTTGTTATTGCAAACAAACGTGTTGTGTTATTTCAGGTCAGAGACATGTCTAACATATCATAGTATTATATCATGTTATAAAGACGTAAAAAGTGTTATATTAGAGCACATCACTTAAGGGTAAATATTCGTTTTTTAGGAAACACATTCCTTTGCTCGAAGACGCTTGAAATTCGTGGTATAGCACTTTAAGTGCCTGAAGCGCAAACCTGTGTATTCTCGTAGAGGACTAATGAAAAAACATAATGTTACGACACATATGATTACAGATGACTTTCTTACTGTTAAAGTTGACTTTTTTCACATTTTCGCACTTTATTAAGCCATGATGTTTATTATTGTAAACAATCATATGTTGTGTTGTTTTAGGTCACAGACATGTCTAACATATCATAGTATCATATCATGTTATAAAGAAGTGAAATGTGTAATATTAGAGCATGTCAGTTAAGTGAAAATATGCGTTTTTTCGGGAAACATGTTCCCTCTACTCGTAGACGCTTGAAATTCGCTGCACATTGTTGTCTGCTGCTGAAGCGCACCCATGTGTATGCACATAGAGGACTGAACAGAAAACAAAATATTACCACACATATGATGACAGATGACTTTCTTAATGTAAAAGTTGACTTTTTTCACATTTTCACAATTTATTGTGCCATGATGTTTGTTGTTGTAAACAATCATACTTTGTTTTATTTTAAGTCAGAGACATCGTCTAATATATCATAGTATCATGTCATGATAAAGGAGTGAAACTTGTTATATCATTGTGCATCACTGAAGTTAACACATACGTTTTTTTTTTAGAAAAACACGTTTCTTTTGCGCGCAGAAGGTTGAAATTCGCAGCATAGCCTTGTAAACGCCTGAAGCGCACCCATGTGTATACATTTAGAGTTCTGATGAGAAACATAATGTTACCACACATATGATAGAAGACTTTCTTAATGTAAAATTTGACTTTCTGTTTCACATATTCACTTTATTATGACATGATGTCATAATAAATATTATACGTCTTGTGTTATTTCAGGTCAGAGACATGTCTAACATATCATAGTATCATATCATGTTATAAAGACGTGAAAAGTGTTATATAAGAGCACATCACTTAAGGGTAAATATTCGTTTTTTAGAATAACAAGTTTCCTTAGTTCGTAGACGCTTGAAATTCCTTGTCTAGTGCTTTAGTTGCCTGAAGCGCACATCTGTCTATGCTCATAGAGGACTAATGAAAAAACATAATGTTACCACACATATGATTACAGATGACTTTCTTAATGTTAAAGTTGACTTTTTTCCCATTTTCACAATTTATTGTGACATGATGTTTGTTGGTGTAAACAATCATACTTTGTTTTATTTTAAGGCAGAGACATCGTCTAACATATCATAGTATCATGTCATGATAAAGGAGTGAAACTTGTTATATCATTGTGCATCACTGAAGTTAAAACATACGTTTTTTTTAGAAAAACACGTTTCTTTTGCTCGCAGAAGGTTGAAATTCGCAGCATAGCGTTGGAAACGCCTGAAGCGCACCCATGTGTATACATTTAGAGTTCTGATGAGAAACATAATGTTACCACACATATGATAGAAGACTTTCTTAATGTAAAATTTGACTTTCTGTTTCACATTTTCACTTTATTATGACATGATGTTTGTTATTGCAAACAAACGTGTTGTGTTATTTCAGGTCAGAGACATGTCTAACATATCATAGTATCATATCATGTTATAAAGACGTGAAAAGTGTTATATAAGAGCACATCGCTTAAGGGTAAATATTCGTTTTTTAGAAAAACAAGTTTCCTTTGTTCGTAGACGCTTGAAATTCCTTGTCTAGTGCTTTAGTTGCCTGAAGCGCACTTCTGTGTATGCTCACAGAGGACTAATGAAAAAACATAATGTTACCACACATATGATTACAGATGACTTTCTTAATGTTAAAGTTGACTTTTTTTCAATTATTCACAATTTATTATGACATGATGTTTGTTATTGTAAACAATCATATGTTGTGTTATTTTAGGTCAGAGACATGTCTAACATATCATAGTATCTTATCATGGTATAAAGAAGTGAAATGTGTAATTTTAGAGCATGTGAGTTGTGTAAATATACGTTTTTTCGGAAAACATGTTCCCTCTACTCGTAGACGCTTGAAATTCGCTGCACATTGTTGTCTGCTGCTGAAGCGCACCCATGTGTATGCACATAGAGGACTGAACAGAAAACAAAATATTACCACACATATGATGACAGATGACTTTCTTAATGTTAAAGTTGACTTTTTTTCCACATTTTCACAATTTATTGTGACATGATGTTTGTTGCTGTAAACAATCATACTTTGTGTTATTTTAAGTCAGAGACATGTCTAACATATCATAGTATCTTATCATGGTATAAAGAAGTGAAATGTGAAATATTAGAGCATGTCACTTAAGTCTAAATATGACTTTTTTTAGAAAAACAAGTTTCCTTTGTTCGTAGACGCTTGAAATTCGTTGTATAGCGCTTTAGTGCCTGAAGCGCATACCTGTGTATGGTCATAGAGGAGTAATGAAAAAACATAATCTTACCACACATATGATGACAGATAACTTTCTTAATGTTAAACTAGACTTTTTTTCACATTTTCACTTTAGTATGACATGATGTTTGTTATTGCAAACAAACATGTATTGTTTTATTTCAGGTCAGAGACATGTCTAACATATTATAGTATCATATCATATTATAAAGACGTGAAAAGTGTTATATTAGAGCACATCACTTAAGGGTAAATATTCGTTTTTTAGAAAACACGTCTCCTTTGTTCGTAGACGCTTGAAATTCGTTGTATAGCACTTTAAGTGCCTGAAGCGCACACCTGTGTATGCTCGTAGAGGAGTCATGAAAAAACATAATGTTACCACACATATGATAACAGATGACTTTCTTAATGTTAAAGTTGACTTTTTTTCACTTATTCACAATTTATTATGACATGATGTTTGTTATTGCAAACAAACGTGTTGTGTTATTTCAGGTCAGAGACATGTCTAACATATCATAATATTATATCATGTCATAAAGACGTGAAAAGTATTATATTAGAGCACATCACTTAAGGGTAAATATTCGTTTTTTGGAAAACACGTTTCCTTTGCTCGTAGACGCTTGAAATTCGTTGTATAGCACATTAGGTGCCTGAAGCACACTCCTCTGTATGCTCGTAGAGCACTAATGAAAAAACATAATGTTACCACACATATGATTACAGATGACTTTCTTACTGTTAAAGTTGACTTTTTTCACATTGTCGCACTTTATTAGGCCATGATATTTGTTATTGTAAACAATCATATGTTGTTTTATTTCAGGTCAGAGACATGTATATCATAGTATCTTATCATGGAATAAAGAAGTGAAATGTGTAATATTAGAGCATGTCAGTTAAGTGTAAATATGCGTTTTTTCTGAAAACATGTTCCCTCTACTCGTAGACGCTTGAAATTCGCTGCACATTGTTGTCTGCTGCTGAAGCGCACCCATGTGTATGCACATAGAGGACTGAACAGAAAACAAAATATTACCACACATATGATCACAGATGACTTTCTTAATGTTAAAGTTGACTTTTTTTCACATTTTCACATTTCATTATGCCATGATGTTTGTTTTTGTAAACAATCATACTTTGTGTTATTTTAGGTCAGAGACACGTCTAACATATCATAGCGTCTTATCATATTATAAAGAAGTGAAATGTGTAATATTAGAGCATGTCAGTTAAGTGTAAATATGCGATTTGTTGGAAAACATGTTCCCTCTACTCGTAGACGCTTGAAATGTGTTACCACACATATGATGACAGAAGACTTTGTTAATGTAAAATTTGACTTTCTGTTTCACATTTTCACAGTTTATTGTGACACTATGTTTGTTGTTGTAAACAATCATACTTTGTGTTATTTTAAGTCAGAGACATCGTATAACATATCATAGTATCATATCATGATAAAGGAGTGAAACTTGTTATATCAGAGTGCATCACTGAAGTGAAAACATACGTTTTTTTTTTTTTAGAAAAACACGTTTCTTTTGCTTGCAGAAGCTTGAAATTCGCAGCATAGCGTTGTAAGCACCTGAAGCGCACCCATGTGTATGCATATAGAGGACTGATGAGAAACATAATGTTACCACACATGATGACAGATGAATATCAATGTTCAATTTGACTTTTTTTTCACATTTTCACACTTTATTATGCCATGATGTTTGTTATTGTAAACAATCATATGTTGTGTTATTTCAGGTCAGAGACATGTCTAACATATCATAGTATCTTATCATGATATAAATAAGTGAAATGTGTCATTTTAGAGCATTTCACGTAAGTGTAAATATGACGATTAATGATGTTAAGACGGATGACATTCTTCATGTTAAGTTTGACTTTTTTCACCGTTTCATACTTTATTATAACCTGATGTATGTTATTGTAAACAATCATATTTCGTCTCATTTTAGGTCAGAGACATGTCTAACAGATCATAGTGTAACGTCTGAAAGAATCAAACTGATTTCTGAATCAGCCTGGATCTAGCAAAGAATTTTCTCCATGTCTGAATCCTTTCCTGTAACCCCCCTCTGGTCTTCACCAGATGCCATCGGAATGCGACACGACCCCGTCTTCAGACACACACACACACACACACACAGACACACACACACACACACACACACACACACACACACACACACACACACACAAAGCACACACACACACACACACACACACACACACAATGAGAGATTCTCTTTTCAATGTAACATGTAATTATATGTAATTATTCGATGTCCAAATAGTGTTATGTTTTCGTGTTTGCATATATTGTGTGTTTATGTAACATAATTATAATGATTTTAGATAGTTTTAACTTAGGATATTATTTTAAATATTTGTAACCATGTTTTACTTGTAATATTCTTTACAAAGTCCATCGAATTTGGTATGAGGTTAATCGTCTAGAGATACCCTGATTGATTATGCATATCATATTGCAATGGGATACATTATTTCATGCTTTTTTTACTTTCACACCTAATATGGTTTAAAGCGGCTCCTCCCTGGACATGCAAATCCAGGTCTGAGACCAGTGTAGCGAGTCTAGCTCAAATTGGTGAAATATATCTATAGGTCTAATCGAAGCGTATTCTGATTAGTTATGGATATAAATCAACCATGAAAGAGAATGTTACATTAATTACTGTAGTCTAGCTTTAGAATTAAATGCGAAGCAGCTTGATCTGTTTGTCCACCAAACTTACCAGGGCAGTCTTCGTATTACTCTAAAAGAATAAATTATTCTTCTGGCCACGAAGCATAGTTTATTCTAAGTTAAAAGAAATGCAGCACGTAGCGAAGAGCAACGTTAAAAGTGCTCCTTGCCATGAGTAAAAACAGAGACAATTCAGCTTGATAACCATGGATTTTAATAACAAAGGAGAGTCCGGAGGAGTACCGGAAAAAGGAGGCGGAAGAGACCAAGTCCGCGAGAGAGAGAGAGAGAGAGAGAGAGATAAGTGAGGTTAAAGTAAATAGAAAGGATAAAGAAAAGTAAGGAAGTAAAGTAGGTAAAGTGTAGGTAAAGAGAAGAAGGGTTAAAAAAAGGAGTAAGAAGTAAAAAGGAAGAAGTATGTAGGAATGCGTGTCGCGGTCTTTTATGGACAATGCCAATGGACATGCCTCTCTGAGCTGCTGGCGAATCCAGAGAGAGATGAGCAAGTTCTGGTGGGAGAACTTTCTTTGTCTGACCCAGATCGGGTCGCATGTCAAGGCGGGGTTTGTATTAAGTCACCCAGTTCTCACCTGTGGCTCCTCGTAGCTGTTAACATGCGACAGCGGACGCACCCCGGGCAACGGCTTCGACAGGCCTGCGAAACCAGCTGAGGTAGCCAACGGGTCTCAAACCCTTGTTGAGTTAGGGACATGTCTATCCGCAGCATGTGAAGTCAGCTCCGGTGGATTGCGCGGATGAGGCCAACAGTTGGTCCAATGATCAAGAAGATGGTGCTGCAAGCGATGTGGAACGCTCCGAGCAGGGCAAGACACACAAGGCGTTCTGGTCATCCACTCCGCCCGGCCCCATCTCCAGCCATCTCGACTTTTGTCTTGCAACTGGATCAAGCTGGGAACTGGGAAGAGAGAGTGAGGCTGATGCTGCGCAACTCTCCCTCACTTTAATCCAATTCACGCGCATGTCTTGACATCACCCGAAAGTCCTGTGGCGATGGGCGAGCAGCGAAGCAGCAGGTGTGGGAGCTGTAGCCGCGGACCTGCACACAGGCGGCTCGGGACAAATGGTCGCTTTATCGCTGAACTGAAGCAGCAGCGTAACTCGATATCCAACTGACTTTTTGAGCAGCCCTCTCTAGGACAGCACTGCTCACCTCTGCAGCCTGAGGAAGGGGCTAGAAAAGGTGCCCTAAACATTGCCTGCTTCACGTCACCCTGGCCAGTCTACCGTGGCTGGCTGGGATCCCAAGAAATGCAGTCGAACAAAACTTCAAAGAAAACACAAGGTGACCATTCACCATTGGCACATGGAATATGCGCACTCTACTCGACAATGCCACAGCCGATCGACCAGAGCGAAGAACAGCCCTGGTTGCCAGAGAGCTTGCAAGATACAACCTCGACATTGCAGCCCTGTGTGACACTCGTCTAGCTTACTGAATCAGGAGGTGGCTACACATTCTTCGGGTGTGCACGAAGCAGTGATGAACGTTGTGAATCCGGACTCGGCTTTGCTGTCAGGAGTCTTCTTGTCCGCAATCTATCCAGTCTCCCCAAGGGCGTAAACTCATGACACTGCAACTCCCCCTACCAAGAGGAAAATAAGCAACATTGATCAGTGCCTATGCACCAACAATGACAAACCCAGATGAAGCAAAGGACAAGTTCTACGAAGAGCTGGACTCCTTGCTTTCCTCGATAAAACATACCGACAAGCTGATCCTACTGGGTGACTTCAATGCAAGAGTAGGATCTGACTCTTCAACCTGGGAGGGCGTCATTGGAAAAAACGGGATAGGCAAGTGCAACAGCAATGGACTGCTACTACTGAAGACCTGTGCAGCCCATGACCTACTCATCATGAACACCATTTTTCGCCTACCCACTCGTAACAAGACATCTTGGATGCACCCATGCTCCAAGCATTGGCATCTCATTGATTATGTCATTGTGAGGAGGAAAGACAGACAGGATGTCAGGGTGACCAAGGCCATGTGTGGTGCTGACTGCTGGACGGACCAGAGACTCATTGTCTCTAAGCTAAACCTTCACATCAAGCCAAAGAGACGTCCTCAGGGAAGAAAAGTCATGAAAAAGATCAATGTCAGTAAGCTGAAAATCCCCCGTGCAGCTGAGTCACTTGCTGAAGATCTAGACACTCAACTATCAGGGTTACAGTTTGAGGACAATGCTGAGAAGGACTGGGAAAACTTTCAGGATATTCTTCACTCCTCAGCTCTAAGGGTACTGGGACCCTGCACCCGAAAGCAGAACGACTGGTTCGATGAAAATTATGAAGAGGTCAATGATTTACTTGCTGAAAAGCACCGCCTTCACCGTGCTCACCTGAACAATCCTTCTTCAAGAGCCAAGAGGAATGCCTTCACCATCTCTCGCAGAACTGTACAGATCAAGATTCGCAAGATGCAGGACTCATGGCTAAGTGCCAAAGCCGATGAAATTCAGCAGTATGCAAAGAGGAATGACTCCAAAAGGTTCTATGAAGCCATCAACACTCTGTACAGGCCTGAGTCTTCAGGGAGCTCCCCACTACTAGACTCAGATGGTACAACCCTCATCACTGAGAAGAGTCTGATTCTCCAACACTGGGCGGAGCATTTCCAATCTGTACTCAATCACCCTTCCTTGGTAAATGATGAGGCAATTGACAGAATGCCCCAAGTAGATGTCAATTACACCCTGAATGTCCTGCCATCAGTGGCGGAAACCTCAAAGGCCATAAGTAAGCTGTCCTGTGGCAAGACACCGTGATCAGATGCAATTCCAGCTGAAGTCTACAAGGTCGGTGGCCCAGTGCTTGTAGAAAAATTTACCCAGCTATTACAGTCTTTCTGGAATCAAGGATCCATTCCTCAGGAGCTCAAGGACGCTTCAATTGTACATCTCTATAAGAGGAAAGGAAATCGCAAAGTGTGTGATAACCACAGAGGAATTTCGCTGGTATCTATAGCAGGGAAGATCTTTGCAAGAGTTCTGTTAAATTGTCTGACTGCTCATCTGGAAGAAAGCCTCCTACCTGAGATGCAATGTGGGTTTCGCAAGGCACGTGGTACAGTGGACATGATATTTGCAGCCCGTCAACTTCAAGAGAAGTGTCAAGTACAGAACCGTGATCTATACACCACATTCGTGGACCTCACCAAGGCCTTTGATACTGTCAGTCGTGAAGGCCTGTGGAGGATCATGTCCAAGTTTGGTTGCCCTGACAGATTCATACTGATGGTACGCCAATTCCATGATGGTATGATGGCTAGAGTTCTTGATGACGGTGAAGCCTCGGCGGACTTTCCAGTCACCAATGGCGTCAAGCAGGGGTGTGTACTTGCGCCGACACTGTTCAGCATGATGTTCTCTGCCATGCTATCAGACGCCTTTAAGGACTGTCCTGTTGGAATCGGTAAAGTACAGAACCAATGGAAAACTGTTCAATTTACGAAGACACCAAAGTCAAGGAGACTGTGCTACGGGACTTTTTATTTGCTGTTGACTGTGCCTTGAATGCCAGTTCAGAGCACGACATGCTGGCCAGCATGGACAGAATTTCGGTTGCCTGCGATAACTTCGGCCTAACCATCAACACGAAGAAAACCGAAGTAATGCATCAGCCAGCTCCAACAGCCCAGTACAAAGAGCCAGAAATCATAGTGAAGGGACAAAAGCTGCAAGCTGTGGATCAGTTCACTTATCTGGGTAGTACATTCTCTCGCTCAGTGAAAATTGACATCGAAGTGAACAGCAGATTAGCCAAAGCAAGTACAGCATTTGACAGACTGCGAGCCAACGTGTGGGAACGTCGTGGGATCAGCTTAGTTACAAAGCTAAAAGTCTACCAAGCAGTGGTGTTACCAACTCTGCTGTATGCCTGTGAGACTTCTACTGTGTACAGGAGGCATGCTAGACAGCTGAACCAGTTCCACATAACGTGTCTCCGCGGACTTCTGAGAATCAGATGGAGTAGCTCGAAGCAAATCGAAGCAGCTCTTCTATGGTGAGATGTCCCAGGGAAAACGATCACAAGGGGGCCAGAGGAAGCATTACAAGGACACACTGAAAGCATCACTTAAGTCTCTGGACATTGACACATCCTCCTGGGAATCCCTGGCACAAAACCGAAGTGCATGGCACACAATGATCTACAATGGCTGCCAGGCATCTGAAGTGAGAAGAACGACTGTTGCCCAAAAGAAGCTCACCATACGAAAATCCAGAGCTGCCAGTGTGCAATCTGAGGCGTCAAAGCATGTCTGTCCGATATGTGGTAGAAACTTCTGTGCTCAAATCGGCCTAATCAGCCACCAACGGATACATCGCTCATAGTAACAATCCAGATGTCAAGGTCCTCATCGAAAGCGATGGACGAACAACAACAACAACAACATTAAGTTTGGATTAGGATGAAATATGGAAAAATATAGAATGATACATCCCATCGTCCTATAGTATGCATCATTAATTGGCATATTACGAGACAATGATTTTGGTACCAAACTTCAAGAAGATTATGATCTCTTGGACAGTGAAGGATCATTAGACATGGTTACAGACAACTTAAAATTAGCTTCTCGCTCAAACTATCTAAAATCACTATAGATTTTAGATCACTATCTAGACACACAACACATGCATATATGAATACATTATAATTATCTAGAAATATGATTATATGTTACATTCAAGAGACATTTTCACTGTGTGTGCATGAGTGTGTGTATGTCCAGAAGAGGGGGCTGGTGTTCTTCTAATGTCCCACCGGTCTTTAGTCACCTCAGGGTGACCATTAGGGAGGACGTTTTCCATGCTAGACCTGTTGGTTCCGATGTTAATCTATGTGGTCGTAAACTGAGATTAGATCAGAGATTTACAGGCCCTTGGTCGGAGTTTTGGTTGACCCCTGCTGCTGAACCTAATCATGAAGTCTTCCAGATGTTAACACCCGTTGAGTCATGAAAGGTTTCTTTTATTGCAGGTGAAAGTCCTGTGTGGGTTCCAAAGAGTCTTTTGCATTCCAAAGGGCATCTGGCCGCAGGAGGCCTCTCGGGTTTACTCTCGGTCACCTGAGTGGTGAAACTTTTTTATGTTCCGTCTGTTTTAATTCAGAAATCAGTTTGGGCACCGTCATACATTACACCAGACAAAGAGAGTTCATCCCACCAACAAATCCAACTTCCTGTTTGGCCCATAGCCCAAAGAGGCGTGTGTGTTGGTGTTGTCTTTAAAACAACACCACGCTTTGAAACTCTCTCTCCCTTCAGTCTCACTTCACTCTCTTCTTCAACTCTTCACTTCAACTTGACACTCTTTCCGGCTTCTCTCCCCCAGGGCCACGTGCCCCGGGAAGAGGAGGCCAGGATCTTTCTCTCCCGGACAAAAGATGCAACCGCCTCACGGCCCACGCCTTTTCAAACGGCACGACGAACCAGTGAACTCTACACGACCTCGCGCGAACTTTCAGACCGAAGCCATGCAAGTATATTTAATGGATCGATATCTGCGTTTAAGATTGTACCCCTGTTTACAGGAGATTTAAGTTCATTGCTGGTTTTGAAAAAGGCTAATTAGTTGTGTTTTTGTCTGCATTCCCTTTTATTTCATTACTTTCTCTCTATACCTTTTCTTTCCTTGTATATAGATGTACATATGTATGTTTTGCTTAGAGTTAGTCGTGTGTATCCATAGTTACATCTAGATATTAAAATCTATTATCCCACGCTTGATTGTCTCTGTTTTGGTCACATGATGAGTCCCTTAAACGCTGAGAGTCTCGCTACGCGCTCTGGAAACGGAGTTTTCATTCCTGGCCAGAAGGATAAACTCCCTCTTTAGAGTTCATAATTCCAAACTAGACTACAGCTAATCCTAAAAGCTGATCTAGACCACATACATAGTCATAATGAATTAGAATCCATTGTACTTAATTATCTATAGGTATATGTGCACATACATGAATTCCCTTTCATGGCTGATGTATATTTATAATTGGTCACAACACGCGTTGATTAGATATATAGATATATTTCACGCCATTCAAGCTAATTCCTTATAGAAATTGGAGAATACATTTAAACGTGTTAAACATCTTTTAATTCGATACATGAATTGTATCTGGTGGAGAATAATTTTAAATGTTGCAGATTCATCCGATTTACTACACATTCTGGTAGATAAGGTGGGCATGCTTTAAAACTTGTCTCCTTTAAAATGATGCGTTGAATCCAAGCGTGTGCTTCTGTTTCATTTTTTCATGTTTAAAGTTGATCCATTACATTATTCTGTTGGAAAAGAATAATGCTAGTAATGATTGATTCTTTACATATTTTGGTGGATATGCGGGCACGCTTTGAAACTCGTCTGCTTTAAAAAGGTGCTTCGAATCCAAGCGTGCGCTTCTGTTTCGTTTTCAAGTTTAAAGTTGATCCATTAAATTATTCTGGTGGAAAAGAATAATGCTAGTAATGATTGATTCGTTACAATAGTAACATATCATGTTATAAAGAAGTGAAATTTGTTATATTAGATTGCATCACTGAAGTGAAAACATACTTTTTTTAGAAAAACACGTTTCCTTTGCTCGCAGACGCTTGAAATTCGCTGTATAGCGCATTAGGTGCGTGAAGCGCACACATAGAGGACTGATGAGAAAACATAATGACACCACACATGTTATGACAGATGACATTCTTCATGTTAAATTTGACTTTTTTCACCGTTTCATACTTTATTATTACATGATGTACAGCCGTGGCCAAAAGTTTTGAGAATGACACAAATATTAATTTTCACAAAGTCTACTGCTTCAGTGTTTTTAGATCTTTTTGTCAGATGTTACTAACTGTTACTGAAGTATAATCACAAGCATTTCAATGGCTTTTATTGACAATTACATGAAGTTTATGCAAAGAGTCAATATTTGCAGTGTTGACCCTTCTTTTTCAAGACCTCTGCAATTCACCCTGGCATGCTGTCAATCAACTTCTGGGCCACATCCTGACTGATGGCAGCCCATTCTTGCATAATCAATGCTTGTGGGTTTTTGTTTGTCCACCCGCCTCTTGAGGATTGACCACAAATTCTCAATGGGATTAAGTTCTGGGGAGTTTCCTGGCCATGGACCCAAAATGTCGATGTTTTGTTCCCCGAGCCACTTCGTTATCACTTTTGCCTTGTGGCAAGGTGCCCCATCATGCTGGAAAAGGCATTGTTCATCACCAAACTGTTCTTGGATGGTTGGGAGAAGTTGCTCTCTGAGGATGTTTTTGCACCATTCTTTATTCATGGCTGTGTTCTTAGGCAAAATTGTGAGTGAGCCCTCTCCCTTGGCTGAGAAGCAACCCCACACATAAGTGGTCTCAGGATGCTTTACTGTTGGCATGACACAGGACTGATGGTAGTGCTCACCTTTTCTTCTCCGGACAAGCTTTTTTCCAGATGCCCCAAACAATCGGAAAGGGGATTCATCAGAGAAAATGACATTACCCCAGTCCTCAGCAGTCCAATTCCTGTACTTTTTGCAGTATAGCAGTCTGTCCCTGATGTTTTTCCTGGAGAGAAGTGGCTTCTTTTCTGCCCTTCTTGACACCAGGCCATCCTCCAAAAGTCTTCGCCTTACTGTGCATGCAGACACACTCACACCTGCCTGCTGCCATTCCTGAGCAAGCTCTGCACTGGTGGTGCCCCGATCCCGCAGCTGAATCAACTTTAGGAGACGGTCCTGGCGCTTGCTGGACTTTCTTGGGTGCCCTGAAGCCTTCTTCACAACAGTTGAACCTCTCTCCTTGAAGGTCTTGATGATCCGATAAATGGTTGATTTAGGTGCAATCTTACTAGCAGCAATATCCTTGCCCGTGAATCCCTTTTTGTGCAAAGCAATGATGGCTGCATGTGTTTCTTTGCAGGTAACCACAGTTAACAGAGGAAGAACAATAATTTCAAGCACCTCCCTCCTTTTAGAGCTTCCAGTCTGTTATTCTAACTCAATCAGCATGACAGAGTGATCTCCAGCCTTGTCCTCATTAACACTCTCACCTGTGTTAACGAGAGAATCACTGACATGATGTCAGCTGGTGCTTTTGTGGAAGGGCTGAAATGCAGTGGACATGTTTTTTTTGGGATTAAGTTCATTTTCATGGCAAAGAGGGACTTTGAAATTAATTGCAATTCATCTGATCACTCTTCATAACATTCTGGAGTATATGCAAATTGCCATCATAAAAACTGAGGCAGTAGACTTTGTAAAAATTAATATTTGTGTCATTCTCAAAACTTTTGGCCACGGCTAAATGTTATTGTAAACAATCATATTTTGTGTTATTTTAGGTCAGAGACATGTCTAACAGATCACAGTGTAACATCTGAACGTATCAAACTGATTTCTGAATCAGCCTGGATCTAGAAAGAAGTTTCTCTGTGTCTTTGAGCCATGAATCCTTTCCTGTAACCCCCCTCTGGTCTTCACCAGATGCCATCGGAATGTGACATGACCAACCCTCTTCAGACACACACACACACACACACACACACACACACACACACACACACACACACACACACAAACTCACACACACACAAAGCACACACACACACACAGTGGGAGATTCTCTTTTCAATGTAACATGTAATTATATGTAATTATTCGATGTCCAAATAGTGTGATGTTTTCGTGTTTGTATATATTGTGTGTTTATGTAACATAAATATAATGATTTTAGATAGTTTTAACTTTGGATATTATTTTAAATATCTGTAACCATGTTTTACTTGTAATATTCTTTACAAGTCCATCGAATTTGGTATTAGGTTAATCGTCTAGAGATACCCTGATTGATTATGCATATCATATTGCAATGGGATACATTATTTCATGCTTTTTCTTAATTTCACACATAATACTGTTTAAACCGGCTCCTCCCTGGACATGCAAATCCAGGTCTGAGACCAGTGTAGTGAGTCTAGCTCAAATGGGTGAAATATATCTATTTCTCTAATTGAAGCGTGTTCTGATTAGTTATGGATATAAATCGACCATGAAAGGGAATGTTACATTAATTGCTGTAGTCTAGCTTTAGAATTAAATGCGAAGCAGCTTGATCTGTTTGTCCACCAAACTTACCAGGGCAGTCTTCTTATTACTCTAAAAGAATAAATTATTCTTCTGGCCACGAAGCATACTTTATTCTAAGTTAAAAGAAATACAGCACATAGCGAAGAGCAACGTTAAAAGTGCGCCTTGCCATGAGTAAAAACAGAGATGATACAGCTTGATAGCCATGGATTTTAATAACTACGTAGAACTACTGATATACACAACTAGGTATAAACAAATAATTCATATATACAGGGTAAGTGAAAGAAACAAATGGAAAAATGATGAAAATAACAGAATGGCAGAACACACAACAGTTTAACCTCGAGAATCAGCAATGAATTGAAATTCCCCTTCAACAGGGGCACTGGCTTAAAAGGACACCCCTATAGATCAATTAAAATTTACACTTGCATTAATTTTATGCCATTCACGAGGGTCCTTGGTTTGTAGATTTGGCGAGGAGTTTGCTGAATCTTCTGGCGTCGGTAGAGTCGGGGTCAACGGAGTTGGGTCTCGCCAAAGTAGAAAGAAGAAAGGACACGGTAATTGCCACGTGGTTTAACGAGACAAAGGAGAGTCCGGAGGAGTACCGGAAAAAGGAGGCGGAAGAGACCAAGTCCACGAGAGAGAGAGAGAGAGAGAGAGAGAAATGTGAAGTCAAAGTAAATACAAAGGAGGAAGTAAAGTAAGGAAGTAAAGTAGGTAAAGTGTAGGTAAAGAGAAGAAGGGTAAAAAGTAGAAGAGTAAGAAGAAGAAGTAAAAAGGAAGAAGTATAGAGGAACGCGTGTCGCGGTCTTTTATGGACATTGCCAATGTACACGCCTCTCTGAGCTGCTGGCGAATCCAGAGAGAGATGAGAAAGTTCTGGGGGGAGAATTTCTTTCTCATAAGAGGATTATGATATTTTGGACAGTGAAGGATCATTAGACATGGTTAAAGACAACTAAAATTAGCTTCTTGCTCAAACTATCTAAAATTACTATAGTTAGGTTATCTAGACACACAACACATGCATATATTAATACATTATAACTATCTAGAAATATGATTATATGTTACATTCAAGAGACATTTTCACTGTGTGTGCATGAGTGTGTGTATGTCCAGAAGAGGGCGCTGGTGTTCTTCTAATGTCCCACCGGTCTTTCCATGTTTTCCATGCTAGACCTGTTGGCTCCGATGTTAATCTATGTGGTCGTAAACAGAGATTAGATCAGAGATTTACAGGCCCTTGGTCGGAGTTTTGGTTGTCCCCTGCTGATGAACCTAATCGTGAAGTCTTCCAGACGTTCACACCCATTAAGTCATGAAAGGTTTCTTTTATTGCAGGTGAAAGTCCTGTGTGGGTTCCAAAGAGTCTTTTGCATTCCAAAGGGCATCTGGCCGCAGGAGGCCTCTCTGGGTTACTCTCGGTCACCTGAGTGGTGAAACTTTTTTATGTTCCGTCTGGGTTAATTCAGAAATCAGTTTGGGCACCGTCATACGTTACACCAGACAAAGAGAGTTCATCCCGCCAACAAATCCAACTTCCTGATTGGCCCATAGCCCAAAGAGGCGTGTGTGTTGGTGTTGTCTTTAAAACAACACCACCCTTTGAAACTCTCTCTCTTCAGTCTCACTTCACTCTCTTCTTCAACTCTTCACTTCAACTTGACACTCTTTCCGGCTTCTCTCCCCCAGGGCCACGTGCCCCGGGAAGAGGAATCCAGGATCTCTCTCTCCCATACAAAAGATGCAACCGCTTCACTGACCACACCTTTTCAAACGGCACAACGAACCAGGGAACTCTACACGACCTCGCGCGAACTTTCAGACCGAAGCCATGCAAGTATAGTTAATGGATCTATATCTGGGTTTAAGATTATACCCCTGTTTACAGGAGGTTTAAGTTCGTTGCTTGTTTTGAAAAAGGCTAATTAGTTGTGTTTTTGTCTGCCATTCCCTTTTATTTCATTACTTTCTCTCTATACCTTTTCTTTCCTTGTATATAGATGTACATATGTACGTTTTGCTTAGAGTTAGTCATGTGTATCTATAGTTACATCTAGTTATTAAAATCTATTATCCCACGCTTGATTGTCTCTGTTTTGGTCATGTGATGAGTCCCTTTAATGCTCTCGCTAAGCGCTCTGGAAACGGAGATTCCTTCCTGGATAAACTCCCTCTTTAGAGTTCATAATTCCAAACTAGACTACAGCTAATCCTAAAAGCTGATCTAGACCACATACATAGTCATAATTAATTATAATCCATTGTACTTAATTATCTATAGGTATCTGTGCACATACATGAATTCCCTTTCATGGCTGATGTATATTTATAACTGGTCACAACATGCGTTGATTAGATATATAGATATATTTCACGCCATTCGAGCTAATTCCTTATATAAATTGGAGAATACATTTAAACGTGTTAAACATCTTTTAATTTGTTACATGAATTGTAACTGGTGGAGAATATTTTTAAACGTTGCAGATTCATCTGATTTACTACACATTCTGGTAGATAAGGCGCCCGCTTTAAAACTCGTCTCCTTTAAAAAGGTGCGTTGAATCCAAGCGTGCGCTTCTGTTACGTTTTTCATGTTTAAAGTTGATCCATTACATTATTCTGGTTGAAAAGAATAATGCTAGTAATAATTGAATCGTTACATATTTTGTTGGAGCATGCGGGCACGCTTTAAAACTCGTCTCCATTAAAAAGGTGCTTCGAATCCAAGCGTGCGCTTCTGCTTCGTTTTCATGTTTAAAGTTGATCCATTACATTATTCTGGTGGAAAAGAATAATGCTAGTAATGATTGATTCATTAAAATAGTAACATATAATGTTATAAAGAAGTTATATCAGAGTGCATCACTGCAGTGAAAACATACGTTTTTTTTTTTAGAAAAACACGTTTCCTTTGCTCGCAGACGCTTGAAATTTGCTGTATAGCGCTTTAGGTGCCTGAAGCGAACACATGTGTATGCACATAGAGAACTGATGAGAAAACATGTTATGACAGATGACTCTCTTCATGTTAAATTTGACTTTTTTTCACATATTCACACTTTATTATGACATGATTATGTTATTGTATTCAATCATATTTCGTATTGTTTTAGGTCAGAGACATGTCTAACATATCATAGTATATGTGTTTTATATTGTGTTATAAAGAAGTGAAATATGTTATACTAGGTTGCATCACTGAAGTGAAAACATGTGTTTAAAAAAAAAAACAAAAAAAAAACACGTTTCCTTTGGTCGCAGACGCTTGAAATTCGCTATATAGCGTTGTCCGCACCTGAAGCGCACCCATGTGTTTGCACAAAGAGGACTGCTGAGAAAACACAATGTTACCCCGCATTTGATGTAGAATGACTTTCTTCATGTTAAAGAAATGAGGTTGTTTTTCGTGTTATTGTAAGTCAGAGACATGTCTAACATATCAAAGTATCATATTGTGTTATAAAGAGGTGAAATATGTTATACTAGGTTGCATCACTGAAGTGAAAACATGCGTTTTTAAAAAAAAAAAAAGTTTCCTTTGCTCGCAGACGCTTGAAATTCGCTGTATAGAGTTGTCACTGCCTGATGCGCACCCATGTGTATGCACCTAGAGGACTGATGAGAAAACACAGTGTTTCCACACATTTAATGAAGAATGACTTCATTCACGTTAAATTTGACTTTTCTTTCACATTGTCACACTTTATTATGGATGATGTATAGTGTGTCAGATTTGAAACTGGAGACAGACAACTGGGAACACTCAACTGCAAAGCCCATCATTAAATGTGACATGTTCAGTTCATGCATTAGACACCAGGTCAAGGCCTGATAATTTAGAGGTGAGTTTTGAGTGATTACAAACCAATATGTTCGTGACGCCAAATTGTGGAAAATATATTTACTCTAGCTATGTATGGTTTCTCCTTACCACTTTCAGTTCCTTCAGTTCTTCTAGGTTCCTAAACTTATATTTTTCCCTACTTACTGTGTCCCTCTGTAATGAGTATGGTTGTTCCTTTACCTCACTTACTTCTTACTTGCTTAATCTTTACTTACTAATTTTCCTCAGTTAAAGGATATTGTGGCATTTTCCTGCCACTGGATGTACCGTAGCCTCTACACAAACACTCTAAATTCAATAAAAAAATAATACTCACAACACAGTGGATGAGAGAAGCAAAAATCAGATTTATTGCCCAAAAATATCAGCCAACATGAGATCAGTTCAAATGAGACGTCCCAGAAGTGATCCCATCCACCCTGACTTTGGTCCCTATTTATACTCCCCCCCCCCCATATAAAACAATTTCCCATTATGTTTTGGTTTTCAGAAAATCCAGCTACCATTAGCTTCAGAAAATCAGATTTTTCAACCACCAGTATATCCAGGTTTTTCAAGGTTAGACGAAAAAAAAACCACTCTCCCCCCTTTTCTCCGCCTTCTTTCCTTCTTGCCCTGCCCCCTATAAAAGACCTACGTGGACCAATTTACCAAAATGTCTCCCAGCCATCTAGACAACCTTTATCTGCATTCTCTTCTTTGGTTATCACATTAAACTTTTATTCTTCGCTTCAGGTTTATTTTGATTATGTCTCGGGACATGTGGTATTTCTGACCTGGGTGCGGGAGTGTCTGTGTTCTCTTTTTCTGACTTTGGCTCATGCCCCCTGTGACAAACCTACTACTGTTTCGTCCTCCTCACTACTGCCTGAATCTGTGCCTGGTTCTGGTCCCATTTGTTCTTCAACTGATGCAGTTTCTTCCCACTGTAGGCTTGAATTCGCTAGGATTCTCCCTTTGCCAGCGGTATGGCTGCATTGATTCAGGTGATACCACTGCTCTCTTCCTTCAACTTTCACAGCTGTGGGTGTGGCAAGAATCACCTTAAATGGACCTTCCCCGCAAGGTTCATTCCAGTGCTTCATCTTGAAGACTCGTATGTAGAGGTGGTCACCTGATTCCAGTCTGTTTGTGTCTGCTACATCTTCTCCATGGATGGCCTCATGAACCTGTGAATACAAAGTTCTGTGGACCTGGGTTAAATGACGTACATAGCTTTTCATCTCCCCCTCCAGTTGATCAAAAGAGGGTCCCTCATCGGGACCTCGTATGCCTTTGGCCACCATCAATGCATCAAAGGCATAGGCCTGCCAGTAAGCATTTCATGTGGGGTTAGATGTGTATTGCGGTTAGCTTGCGTGTGCATTTTCATTAAGGCTAAAGGTGTAACCCAATTAAACTTTGAATCTTGGCCAATTTAGCCAATTTAGCCTCCATTGGCACATTCCACCATCCCCTGTGACTCTATGTTAACAAAATTCATCAATTACCGAGGTTACTTTGACAATAGTAGCTTTAAGTAGTGTGTAAAACACAAAACTATGATAAAATCATGCACAGAATCTGTAATACATAAAAATAACACTTACACATGTAAAGAGATAAAATTTAAGCAAAGAATAGCAGTTTAATATGATAATCAGAGAGAGAGACCGCAGAGAAAGGTTTGCTTGTCTAGATTGCTGTGAGACATTTTGGTAAATCGAGACGCAGAAGTGTTTTATAGGGGGCAGGGCCAGAAGAAAAGAAAGGAGGAGAGTGTTTTTTTTAATTTTTTTTTTACTTCAGGGCTTGAAAAAATGGATTCTAATGGGAAATTTTTCTGCCCTGTTTTTGGTTATAATCGTTTATTTTGGATATAATGTTTCTGGGCAATAAATCTGATTTTTGCTTCTCTCATCCACTGTGTTGTATTTTTTATTGAATTTAGAGTGTTTCGTGTAGAGGCTACCATACATCCAGTGGCAGAAAATGCCACACTGTACTATATTGAAAACATATTATTAACAAATTATTTGATGTTTTACTTTGTGAATTTAATTTAATTTTGAAAATATACACTCATTTCAAATATGATGACTGCAGCATGCTCCGAAAACCTTGGGACAGTCGACTGTTTACCACTGTGTAACATCATCTTTTCTTTTAATAACACTATAAGCATTTGGGCACTGAAGACACCAGTTGGTTAAGTTTAGCAAGCGGAATTTTCCCACATTCATCTATTATGTATTTCTTCAGCTGCGCAACTGTACAGGGCCTTCGTTGCCTTATTTCGCATTTCATAATACGCATCGGAGACAGGTCAGGACTGCAGGCAGACCATGCTAGCACCCACACTCTCTGCTTACGCAACCATCCAGGCAGAATGAAGTTTGGCGTTGTCCTGCTCTGGATGGCAGCATATGTTGCTCCAAAATGTATACGTATCTTTCTGCATTAATTGTGCCCTCACAGATGTGCGTTAGCCATCCCATGGGTACTGAAACACCCCCATACCATGGCAGATGCTGGCTTTTGGACCTGGCACTGATAACAAGGCGCTGAGGGTCCTTTTCCTCCTTGGCCCGGAGAACGACAGCTGTTTTGTCCAAAAACTATTTGAAATGTTGACTCGTGAGACTACAAAACACTTTGCTACTGTCCATCTCAGATGAGACCAGCCCAGAGTAGTCGGCAGCACTTCTGGACAGTGTTGATGTATGGCTTCTGCTTTGCATAGTAAAGCCTTAACTTGCATCTGTAGATGCAGTGGTGAATGGTTTGGTTTGGTTGACCAAGGTTTATCAAAATATTCCCAAGCTCATGTCAGGATATCCATTACAGACTCATGATGGTTTTTAAGACAGTGACGTCTGAGGGATCGGAGATCACACTCGTTTTCAAGTGTTTCAATTTTTCGAAGTGGTTTTCGGCCTTGCCCTTTACGCACCAAGATTTGATCAGATTCCTTGAATCTTTTAATTATATTGTGCACTGTAGAAGGTGCAATGGCCTTGTGTTTGGTTATGTGTTTGGTTATTTGGTGACGCATCTGTTGGCAGATTGGCGAGCCTTGACCCATCCTTGCTCTTGAAGGACGAGGCTCTTTATATACTATGATTAGATGATTGCCTCACCTGTTTCACATCACCTTCTTATTTCAAATTTTCACATCACTATTAGTCCTAAATTGGACTACTTTAACTGCACTTTTAAATGAGAACTTACCAGACAGTGAGTATTATGAGCATGTTGCAAACTTGGAGAAATGGAGTGAGTTGAATTCACTGTATATAAATGCTGATAAAAGAAAGGAAATTATTGTAGGTCACCCAGAACTTCCACGAATCAAGATACAGATGGTTCATATGGTTTCAAGCATCTGGGGACTTGGACTGATAATAAATGAACTTTCTCTGAGAATGTGAACTGTGTTTGTAAGAAAGCAAATCAGAGACAATTTCTGTTGAAAAAAATGCGAGAATTTGATGTCAGCAAATGCAAAAGATTTATTATAGTTTAAATGAAAGTGTCATAACCTATAATATAACAGTATGGTATGGATAGCTGACCCTGAAAGATAAATAAATTGATTAGAATTGTTAATGCAGCAGGGGAAAGTTGTGGGTTTATAAAGGGGCAGTTGTGGGTTTATAAAGGGGCAGGAAGGCAGCATCAATTATACATGATACAGAACACCCACTTAATAGTAAACTTCAATTACTCCCATTGGGATGACATTACAGAATACCGAAGGTTAGGAAAGCAAGGTACAAAAAACTCCTTTGTGATACATGCAAAAACTATTCTCAACAGCTGATCTACTGGGATATGAAATCATATTGGCTAAACCATTTTTAAGGTTTCCATAATACTATTTTTAATAAAGTATATTGTGGCATGATGTTATGATGATGATGATTCTTATGCATTGTTATTTTGTGTTGTTGTGAATTTATGTAAAGTCTGTTTTTTGTGTACATGTGGCGAGACCAAAGACCAAGTTTCAGTTACGACTGAACTATAAAGTAAAGTAAAGTAAAGTAAAGTAAAGTAAACACGTGAGCATAACTTCGGCATGTTTTGATATAAAAACAGAAAGTAGAAAAAATATTTGGAAAAAATAGTGTTGATTTACCACCTTGGCTTCCAGGTTTTTATCTACTCAGGAAGTTTTAGCTGCCCTTTTTGAAAACGAGGATGATGGAAATGCTTTATTTTTGATGGAAACCATCTGATTTGAGGAGCGCATCAGCCGATGAAGAAAATCATCCTAAAGGGAAAATTGATTCACTCAGAAAAAAAAAACCCGTTAAGTACACACACACACACACACACACACACACACACACACACACACACACACACACACACACACGCACACACTTTATTCACGTTTTATAAGGAAAGTGGCTGTTTTTTTTTGTAAGCATCTTTGAGAAACTGCAAAAGTGCAAAAGAAAAAAATGAACACTGTCAATCTGTCAGACTATCAAACATACACACACACACACAGAGTGAGAGAGTTCATTTTTTTGTCTCTTGCACTGTTTTTGTGTGTGTTTTCATGTGCGCATGTGGACCAAAACGTTACAAACTAACTTCACTCAGTTAACCATAGGAACCATAAAGCAAGGAATCTTCACTGATAGACACTGAGGAGCCACTTAATTACTGCCTGTTTGCGCCTGCCTTATCTCAGCCGGGCGAGTGTTAGAGACATCCTTGACCAAGGGCCGAACCATCACAACCACAGAAACCTCTGTCAAATGCAGTGATTTAGGCCTTTGGGCCATAAATACATTTACATTTACATTTATAGCATTTAGCAGATGCCCTTATCCAGAGCGACGTACAAGAGTGCTTTAAATTCTCCATCAATGAATATTTCATTTCTGTTCCGTACGATTACAACAAAGTGCACTGAAAACAGACCTGTTGAAAGAGAGCAACTGTTAGGAATTTTTTTTTCTTTTTTTTTCTTTTCTTTTTTTTTAAGAAGAGGAAGAAGAAGAAGAAAACACTAATTATCAAGGGGTAAGTATTTAAGAAAGAGGTATGTCTTTAGGTGTTTCTTGAAGATAGCCAGCAACTCAGCTGTTCTGACATTGATGGGAAGTTCATTCCACCACCTTGGTGCCAGAACAGAGAAAAGTCGTTAGGCAGATCTACCTTGCATCCTGAGAGAGGGCGGGACCAGTCGAGCAGTGCTTGTTGACCTGAGGGAGCGTGGTGCGGTGCGTGGGGTGATGATAGCTCTAAGATAAGAGGGTGCTGTTCCACTCTTGGCTTTGTAGGCAAGCATAAATGTTTTGAATCTGATGCGTGCAGCTACTGGAAGCCAGTGAAGGGAGCGCAGCAACCAGGTGGTGTGAGAGAACTTAGGGAGGTTCAGCTGCATTCTGGATCATCTGTAGAGGACGGGTGGCATTCAAAGGTAGACCTGCCAGGAGCGAGTTGCAGTAGTCTAGTCTGGAAATGGCAAGAGACTGCACAAGCAACTGACTGGCCTGTGTTGTTAGAAATGGACGAATCCTTCTAATGTTGTAAAGGATAAACTGACAGGACCGTGTTAGATTAATAATATGTGATGAAAAGGACAGTTGATTGTCCACGATTACCCCAAGATTACGAGCAGTAGTTGAAGGAGAGATCATGGAGTTGTCTAAGGAGATCATGAGATCCTGGCATGGGGATGAATCTCCTCGGATGAAGAGCAGTTCAGTTTTGCTGGGGTTGAGTTTCAGCTGATGAGCTGCCATCCATGATGAAATGTTCATCAGACATGCTGTGATCTGGGCAGAAGCAGTGGTGTCTGAAGGAGGAAAGGAAAAGATAAGTTGAGTATCATCAGCATAGCAATGGTAAGAGAACCCATGTGAGGAGATGACTTTGCCAAGAGAGTGGGTATAGAGGTAAAAGAGGAGAGGACCAAGTACTGAGCCTTGTGGGACACCATTAGAGAGTCTGCGAGGTGCAGATGTTGATCGCCCCCATGATACCTGATACAAACGACCTTCCAAGTATGAAGCAAACCATTGCCATGCTGCTCCGCAAATTCCAAGACTCTTGAGGGTAGTCAGGAGAATCTTGTGGTTGACTGTATCAAATGCAGCAGACAGGTCAAGCAGGATGAGGACAGAGGACAGTTTGGCTGATCTGGCAGCATGAAGTTTTTCAGTGATGGCCAAGAGGGCAGTCTCTGTGGAGTGTGCTGCTTTAAAGCCAGACTGGTATGGATCTTGAAGGTGGCTCTGCAAGAGATAAAGAGACAGTTGATTATATAGGAAGCATTCAAGTATTTTAGAAAGGAAAGAGAGAAGTGATACCAGTCTGTAGTTGCTGATGTCTGAGGGATCCAGGGTAGGCTTCTTCAGGATGGGAGTAACCCGTGCTTTCTTGAAGGAAGCCGGAACTTGGCCAGATGACAGGGAACCGTTCATGATTGTAGAGATGAAGGGCAGAAGGTCAGGCAGGATGGTCTGGAGCAATGTGGAGGGAATTGGATCCAGTGGGCAGGTGGTAGGGTTGCAGGACAGGATGACTTCTTGAATCTCCTGTGTTGCTATGGTAGAAAAATGTGACAGAGAAGGAGGAGAGACAGAGAAATGTGACAGAGAAGGAGGAGAGACCTGTGTGAGAATAGAATTAGTCTGAGAAGAGGTGAAGATCTTGCAGATTTCCTTAATCTTCTCATCATAGAAGGAGGCAAAGTCTTCTGCAGACAGTGAGGAAGAAACAGGTGAAGCCGGAGGGTTGAGAAGTGATGAGAAGATGGTGTGGAGCTTGTGAGGATCTTTGGCAGAAGCTTCAAGCTTTTCCTTGTAGAAGGCCGTCTTAGCAGAAGTCACATCCAATAAGAACTGAGACAAGAGAGCGCGGTAAGAGGCAAGATCTGTGTCAAGATGTGTTTTCCTCCACCTTCTCTCTGCTGATCTCAGTTCTCTTCTACAGCTGCGCAACACGTCCGACAGCCAAGGTGCAGGGCAAGAAGTCTTCCTAGATTTGGTAAACAGAGGACAACGATGATCCATGGTTGAGGAGAGAGAGGATAGGAAAGTGTCAGTGACTGAGTCTAAGGGTAGAGATGAATAGGAAGAAAAAGACTGAACGATACCAGGTTTAAAGTGGGGTGGTGGTCATGTTCGTGTCTGTAGAAGGATGAGTGAAGATGAGATCCAAGACATTTCCTCCATTGTGTGTGGGAGGAGAACTGTTGAAGGTCAGTGTGAAGGAATCCATAAGAGGCAGAAGGCAGAAGGAGTGAAGTTTCTCAGACAGAAGGTTGAAGTCACCAAGGACAGTCAGAGGAGTATCATCGGTAGGGATGGAACCAAGTAGCGTATCCATCTCATCCAGGAAGTTACCCAGTGGACCAGAAGGACGATAAATGACAACAATAAAGAGGTTGATTGGAGAGGTGACTGAAACTGCATGAAATTCAAAGGAAGAGATGGTTAAATGAGACATAGGGAGAGGTGTGAAACACCATCTCCGAGACAACAAAAGACCTGTGCCACCACCTCTGCCCATTTCTCATGGTGTATGAGAGAAGGCATAGGCAGAGGCTAAAGCAGCAGGTGTGGCAGAATTCTGTGGTGAAATCCAAAGTCTCAGTGAGTGCCAGGTCTCAGTGAGTGCCAGGAAATCCAAACAGTAGTGGGTGGATAAAGCTGGGATGAAATCAGCTTTTTTCACAGCAGACTGGAAATTCCAGAGCCCACCTTCCACCACTGTTCGAGATTGAGACAACAGAGGAGGGTAGATGAGATTGCTGGAAGCGCATCCTCTGCTTTGTGGGTGAAAGCGCCTGGGCCTGTGAGGGGTGACAACAGCAGTAGGAGTGAAGCACATGACTAAAGCACATGAAGCACATAAAGCATAGTATGGTTAATTTCCTAGGAGAAAGAGTCAGTTTTCAAAGAACCAGTTATTCAAAGAGAGTTCTACAAACAAACCACTACAGTCATTAATGAAAAAACATCCTGGGGCTGAACTAGCCAGAAAGAGTTAAAATCCTAGGCATCAAAGAACTCGCTCTCAGACCACTGTAAGATCTCAGAATCAGAAGAAGAAAAAGATCAAATGAGGGACAGAGTCGGCGGAGATTCTCCAGAGCCATCCCCCAATCAACATCTTTGATCTGCTTGGAGACCCACTCTAGAGCCGCCGCCAGTTCTTCAAACCTCCCGCCTTCATTCCACTCAGCATGCTGATTGGTCTTCTGAGACGCCACTCAAATGCAGACGACGTTATGACGTAACAAGGAAATCCCTTCAACACAACTATTCAAAAAGGCAAGCGCAATACCCCAGAATCTAGCTAATCTGGTGCATATCATATAATTTGTTTAAAGCCCTTCTAAAAGAAGCAAAGGGAAATGAATAAGTTGATGATTCATTCAGATCATGGTCTGTGAAATAGCATACAACACTAGAAACTCTGAGCTTCATTCACTCTGCTGAAAGCCATTATCACCTCGTTTATGTGAGAGTGTGTGTGTGTGTGTGGGTGTTTATGTGTTAGATTAGTTTCTGTGTAGTAGAATGGTTTAATAATGCCTCATTTGTTCTTAAATATCTGTGTCTTATGTGCTTTACAAATGTCTATAATGTGTCACTATATTTAGGATATTATTGCCGGTGACCATGAAGGTAATATCTAACTTAATGAATTAGTGTATTTATTAAGTACAACATAATTCAACATATCGCTGGATGAATAGTTGTTCAGGAATCTCCATCTCTGAATTGACTACATCATCTTTCTTTCCTCTCCACCAATAGCTGGTGTGTGGTGGGCGTTCTGGCACACTATGGCTGCTGTTGCATCATCCAGGTGGATGCTACACACTGGTGGTGGTTGAGGAGATTTCCCCCTATACTATATGAAATGGCACTTTGTAAAGCTCCTAGCCTCTTGAAACTCTCTGTATAGCGTTTTCAGTGGCGAAATCTCACACTGTTGTGCGCACATGGGGTTGTGTTGTAATAATAGTGTTATATCACATTTGATCAATACAAGATTTCAAAAATAATTTTGTAACATGTACTCCTGCGTGAATGATTTTGCATGAGAAGTCACTTTGTAAAGCTCCTAGCACCTTGAAACTCTCTGCATTGTGTTTTCAGCAGCAACATCATGCAATGCTGTGCGCACAAGATGTTTTGTAAAAAATGTTACAGCACATTTGATGAACACAAGATTTCAAAACATTATTTTACATTATAGTGAATTTTTGTCTCTTTATTATAAACTTATGAATGAATATAAACACTTGAATAGTAAGCCTCTTGAATCTCTCTGTATAGCATTTTCAGTGGTGAAATCTCACACTGTTGTGTGCACATGGGGTTGTGTTGTAAAAATACCCCAAAATTTCATCACAGGATCTGCTAGTAAATCTTACTAAAGTTGGTGCCAAAGTTGGTGTCAAAGTGCATGCATCTACAATCAGAAAGAGACTGCACAAATTTTACCTGCATGGAAGGTGTGTCAGGAAAACTATAGTTTGCCAATGAGCATATAGACAAAGACCAGGTCTTTTGGAATAATGTGCTCTGGACAGACAAATCAAAGATAGAGCTGTTTGGCCACAGTAACAGCAGACCAAAGACAGCTTTTCAGGAGAAGCACCTCCTTATTATTAAGTCTCTTTATTATAAACTTACGAATGAATATAAACAATCATGTGTGAAGTCATTATCCATCATAACCATGTGAAAAAAAAAAAAAACAGTAACGCACACTCCTGCATGAATGAGTTTTACATGAAAAGTCACTTTGTTCAAGTTCAAGTTCAAGTTCAGTTTATTTGTATAGCGCTTTTAAGAATGGACATTGTCCCAAAGCAGCTTTACAGTATATAAATTCAGGACATAGATTTTATATTTATGAATTTATCCCCAATGAGCAAGCCAGTGGCGATGGTGGCAAGGAAAAACTCCCTGAGATGATATGAGGAAGAAACCTTGAGAGGAACCAGACTCAAAAGGGAACCCATCCTCATCTGGGTAACACCGGATAGTGCAATTATAAATAAATAAATCTCTTCTATAAATGTACCAGTACCACATGGTCAAATCGTAGTTGTGAGACCATGAAAAATTCATTACAGTTTTTATATGAAGTCTGTTTTGTTGAATTTCACCACTGTAATCTCAATGATCTTTAGGCTGCACCATGTGGGGCCATCCTCAGTAGCAGCATGTGACTTCCAATTGATGAGATCTCCAACCAGAAGTAGGGCATCAGGATGGATCAGGCAGGTCCAGAGAGCAGAAGGGGTCGGGATCACTGGCATCTCAGGAGTATCATGTGAAGCTCGACAGAAGGGGAGAAGGAGAGAGAGGGAGAGAGAGAGGGAGAGGAAGAGGGAGAGAGAGATAATTAGGTATGCTTATTGTACTGTAATGGTTAAGGACTTTGCGTAAGGGACTCCGGCAAGACTAGCTATGACAGCATAACTAAAAGGGAGAGCCAGAAGGTAACTCAGACATGAGGGCTCCTTGGGACAAGGCGGCCAGCCACCCCACCACCAACAAACCTGGGTGAACACGTGAAGGTGGGGGGGTGACAGCATCCAGACATCCCAGTTCACCACAACACATGCCAGTGAGACCTCTAGATCTGCTCCTTTACCTAAGGAAAAAACTATTCCCGAAAGGCTTGATTAAACAAATATGTTTTCAGCCTGGACTTAAACACTGAGACTGTGTCTGAGTCCCGAACACTAATTGGAAGGCTGTTCCATAACTGTGGGGCTTTGTAAGAGAAAGCTCTTCCCCCTGCTGTAGTCTTCACTATTTGAGGTACCGACAAATAGCCTGCACCTTTTGATCGAAGTAGGCGTGACCGATCATAAAAGACCAAAAGTTCGCTTAGGTACTGTGGCTAAGCGCCACTTTTTAGCACTTTATAAGTCAATAGTAGTATTTTATAATCAATGCGAAATTTCACTGGGAGCCAATGCAGTGTGGATAAGATAGGCGTGATGTGGTCATATCTTCTAGTTCTATTAAGGACTCTTGAAAATAGTCACTTTCACTTTGTAAAGCTCCTAGCCTCTTGAAACTCTCTGTATAGCATTTTCAGGACTTGGGCATGGACTTGGACATGGACTTGGACAGGGGCTAGGACAGGGGCTAGGACAGGAACCTGGACATGGACTTGGACGTGGAGAGGAGGTCATCCTGTGGACCTCCGGCATGAACTTGGCTTGGAAGGAGGTCATCCTGTGGACCTCCGACATGAACTTGGCTTGGGAGAAGGTCATCCCGTGGACCTCTGACATGAACGTGGCTTCTTGGGAGGAGGTCATCCCGTGGACCTCCGACATAGACGTGGCTTGAGAGGAGGTCATCTCGTGGACCTCCGTCCAGAACGTGGCTTAAGCGGAGGTCTCCTAGTAGACCTCCAGCCGGAACGTGGCTTGAGCAGAGGTCTCCTCATGGACCTCCGGCAGGAACGTGGCTTGAGCAGAGGTCTCCTCGTGGCACTCCGGCAGGGACAGAGCTTGAGCGGAGGTCTCCTCGTGGACCTCTGGAAGGAATAGGGCTGGAGCAGAGGTCGCCACATTGACTTCTGACAGGAACAGGGCTGGAGCTTAGGTCGCCACGTTGACCTTCAGGGGGAGCTCTGCTGAGGAGACCTCCTGCTGGGTCTTCAGCTGGAGCTCTGGGCTGGAAGTCACCAGGTTAACCTCCAGGGGGAGCTCTGCTGAGGAGACCTCCTGCTGGGTCTTCAGCTGGAGCTCTGGGCTGGAAGTCACCAGGTTAACCTCCAGGGGGAGCTCTGCTGAGGAGACCTCCTGCTGGGTCTCTGGCTGGAGCTCTGGGCTGGAGGTCACCAGGTTAACCTCCAGGGGGAGCTCTGCTAAGGAGACCGTCGGCTGGATCTCCGGCTGGAGCTCTGGGGGTGCTCGCTTGTGGAGCTGTTTGTGGACACGCCAGCTGCCCTTAAAACACTCCTTTGAGCAAAAGTAGGAGTTCTCTCTCTCCCTTGTTTTCTACAGGTGGGGCATCGTAGTTTAGCCTGTCGGATGCAGCCCTCGGTCACGCACTCCTGGGTCAGGGGCTGAGAGGTGCAGGCCGCCACGTTGGCCAGCTCCCTCCCATAGTGCGTGATGAGCAGCCGGCTGGGCCAATCCGACAGGCGCTCCCTACCCAAGAAAATATTGAGGTCGGGTGCAAATTCAGGACTCCCGAACACGTGGATTAATAGTTCCACAAAGCCAGAGATGGTATTTAGCTTCTTGGATCCCCGGGCGAGGTGAAGCTCCACCCACTGGTGAGGTGAGCCGACTAAACAGGAGAGGAGGAACCCCAACCACTGTTTCTCGTTGGGCTTGGCGTCCTCCAAACTGAGAAAATGTATTTGCGCCTGTAGGAGAAAACACTGTGGGTAAACGGAAAAACCATCGAAGGCGGAAGGGGGATAAATAAAGGTCCACTGGGGAAACGAAATAGAACCTAAAGCGGGAACAAAAAATTTGGCGCGGCGTGCCTTCAATTTCCCCGCTGCATCCATGTTCGGCGAAGTATTCTGTTAGAAGGCAGAAAGGGGGGCTGGATGCATGTGCAGAGGAAAAAGTCACTTTATTAGGTACATGCTCAAAAATAACAGAACAGGGAAAAACATAACGTAAATAGCAAAATCAAAAGGCACACAATATCCAATATACAAGGGCAAGGCAGTAATCCAAAATCCGAGGGGCATAGCAAAGTTCCAATATCCAGTGATCACAGTCTGAAATAATCTGCTTGGTAATAGACAAGAAACAAAGTAACTGAGCTAGTCTAATACTTCACACTGATGTGAAGAGACAAAAGAGCTTAAATACATGAATGAACCAAGGACTTAACACAAAATACGTGAAACTCATCATGACTGACCTCTCCGAAGGGCTGCCACCTTGTTGTGGTGGAGAAGCTTGTGTGTCTCGTTGACCCGGAGAGCTATGCTGGCTGGAGCCTCGTGCTCCTGGTAGGGCCTCCCATGCCAGACAGGTCGAAAGGTAGAGACCAGACGAAGAGCAGTCCCTGGTCCTCCAGGTTGGGGGTTTGGCACAGGGCTAACTACTCTGTCCTAGAAAACTTTGGCAGTTACGGAAACAGCGCCGCTGCCCTATGCGCCACTGGGCATTTAGGGCAGTAATCTAATCTAATCTAATCATCATGACTGTACCAATAAGCAAACAGGGGCGGAGACATTACATGAAGCAAAACAAAGAAACACATGGCAACGTAAACAGAAAGTCTATGAAAGTGGAAGTGTGCTACTCGCTAGCCTCAGCGAGCAGCGCGGAGGGGGAAACCCTAACAATAACCATGTGAAAAACATAATTTACCAGTAACACGCATTCCTGCGTGAATGAGTTTGCATGAAAAGTCACTTTGTAAAGCTCCTAGCACCTTGAAACTCTCTGCATAATGTTTTCAACAGCAACATCACACAGTGCTGTGCACACAATATTTTGTACAAATAATGTTACAGCAAATTTGATGAATACAAGATTTCAAAACATCATAGTGAATTTTTGTCACTTTATTATCAAATTATGAATTTGATCATGTCTGAAGCCATTTTTTCATCATAATCATGTGATAAAAAAATCATTTATCAGCAACACACACTCCTGCCTTAATGAGTTTGCATGAAAGGTCCCTTTCAAAAGCTCGTAGCGACTTGAAACTCTTTGTATAGCATTTTCAGTGTTGAAATTACACACTGCTGTGTGCACATGGGGATTTGTTGGGAAAAAAAAAAGTTGCATCACATTTGATCAATACAAAATTTCAAAAATCATTTTAATTATTTTGCCTTTTCATCACTTTAAATTAAATTATGTATGTTACAATGCCAATTCCAAAAAAGTTGTGTAAAATGTAAATAAAAACAGAATGCAATGATTTGCAAATCTCATAAACCCATATGTTATTCACAATGAAACATAGAAAACATATGAAATGTTTAAACTGAGTAAAATGTACCATTTTAAGGAAAAAAATAAGGTAATTTTGAATTTAATGGCCTCAAAACGTCTAAAAAAATTGAGATGGGGGCAACAAATGGCTGGAAAAGTAAGTGTTACTAAAAAAAAACAGCCTGAGTTTAATTGTCAACAGGTCAGTAACATGATTGAGTATAAAAAGAGAATCTTAAGAGGCTGAGTCTTTCAGAAGTAAAGATGGGCAGAGGTTCACCAATCTGTGAAAAACTGCATCTACAATTTGTGGAACAATTTCAGAATAATGTAAAAACAGGCATGATTCTGTAATGGAAATCACTGCTTGGACTCAGAAACACCTCCAGAACCACCAATTACCAAAAAACAAAGTGAGTGAACAGAAGAAAAATCTACATCAAATCAGTATTTGGTGTGACCAACCTTTGCCTTAAAAACAGCATCAATTCTTCAAGGCACACTTGCACACAGTTTTTGAAGGAACTCACCAGGTAGGTTGGCCCAAACATCTTGGATAACTAACCACAGTTCTTCTGTGGATTTAAGCAGCCTCAGTTGCTTCTCCCTCTTCATGTAATCCCAGACAGACTCAATGATGTTGAGATCAGGGCTCTGTGGAGGCCATACCATCACTTCCAGGACTCCTTGTTCTTCTTTACGCTGAAGATAGTTCTTAATGACTGTATGCTTGGGGTCATTGTCATGATGCAGAATAAATTTGGGGCCAATCAGATGCCTCCCTGATGGTATTGCATGATGGATAAGTATCTGCCTGTACTTCTCAGCACTGAGGAGACCATTAATTCTGACCATATCCCCAACTTGCAAGGAACCTCCACCATGCTTCACTGTTGCCTGCAGACACTCATTATTCGCTCTCCAGCCCTTCAGCAAACAAACTGCCTTCTGCTACAGCCAAATATGTCAAATTTTGACTCATCAGCCCAGAGCACCTGCTGCCATTTTTCTGCACCCCAGTTCCTATGTTTTCATGCATAGTTGTGTCGCTTGGCCCTTTTTCAACATTGGAAAAAGTACTGGTACTGGTTTCTGCCAGGTCTAAGCTGATGACATTGCTGGACATCTTCCAACTGCGAAGGGAAGTAAGCATGATGTGTCTTTCATCTGCTGCAGTAAGTTTCCTTGGCCGACCACTGAATCTACGGTCCTCAGTGTTGCCCATTTCTTTGTGCTTCTTCAAAAAAGCTTGGAGGAAACCCATGTCTGCCTTGAAATTTCTGCCTGGGAGAGACCTTGCTGATGCAGTATAACTACCTTCTGTCTTGTTGCTGTGCTCAGTATTGACATGGTGTATGGCTTTTGACAGTAAACTGTCTTCAGCAACCTCATCTTGTTAGCTGAGTTTGGCTGTTCCTCACCCAATTATATTCCTCATAGTACACAGCTGTTTCTGTTTCAGCTAATGATTGTGTTTCAACCTACATATTGATACACCATGTCAAGACTGAGCACAGCAAGAAGACAGAAGGTAGTTATACTGCATCAGCAAGGTCTCTCCCAGGCAGAAATTTCAAGGCAGACAAGCTCTTTTGAAGAAGCACAAAGAAATGGTCATTAGCACCTGTTCAGTATAATTGTTTAATCATACACCTGACTATATGCCTACAAAATCCCTGACTTTGTGCAACTGTACCTAGAAGAATTGATGCTGTCTTGAAGACAAACGGTGATACCCATAAAGATGGCTTTGGACCTCAATTCATATGAACAGTTATGTTATGATGGCTGGGATTACAATTGACACAAACAGTTTTGCACTCAAGTCTCCATCAGTGAACAGTGGAGAAGTTCACCAAAACAGTCCAGGTAAAAACTGAAATGAATTTTCCTGGTTACACAACTGCACTATTTGACCATGTAGTAGTAGCACATTTATAGAAGGGATTTGTTTATAATTGCACTATTCGTTGTTACCCAGATGAGGATGGGTTCCCTTTTGAGTCTGGTTCCTCTCAAGGTTTCTTCCTCATATCGTCTTAGGGAGTTTTTCCTTGCCACCGTTGCCACTGGCTTGCTCATTGGGGATAAATTCATACATTTAAAATCTATATCCTGAATTTATATATTTCTGTAAAGCTGCTTTGGGACAATGTCCATTGTTAAAAGCACTATACAAATAAAACTAAACTGAACTGAATGTAGATTTTTTTTTCTGTTCACTCACTTTGCATTTTGTTAATTGATAAATATAAACTATTGTCTATTTTTACTTTACAGCAGTTTTTCACACCTGCCTAAAACTTTTGCACAGTACTGTATATATATACTGTATATATATACACGTACTGTGTGTTTATATATATACAGGTGCATCTCAATAAATTAGAATGTCATGGAAAAGTTCATTTATTTCAGTAATTCAACTCAAATTGTGAAACTCGTGTATTAAATAAATTCAGTGCACACAGACTGAAGTAGTTTAAGTCTTTGGTTCTTTTAATTGTGATGATTTTGGCTCACATTTAACAAAACCCACCAATTCACTATCTCAACAAATTAGAATACTTCAAAAGACCAATAAAAAAAACATTTTTAGTGAATTGTTGGCCTTCTGGAAAGTATGTTCATTTACTGTACATGTACTCAATACTTGGTAGGGGCTCCTTTTGCTTTAATTACTGCCTCAATTCGGCGTGGCATGGAGGTGATCAGTTTGTGGCACTGCTGAGGTGGTATGGAAGCCCAGGTTTCTTTGACAGTGGCCTTCAGCTCATCTGCATTTTTTGGTCTCTTGTTTCTCATTTTCCTCTTGACAATACCCCATAGATTCTCTATGGGGTTCAGGTCTGGTGAGTTTTCTGGCCAGTCAAGCACATGAACACCATGGTCATTTAACCAACTTTTGGTGCTTTTGGCAGTGTGGGCAGGTGCCAAATCCTGCTGGAAAATGAAATCAGCATCTTCAAAAAGCTGGTCAGCGGAAGGAAGCATGAAGTGCTCTAAAATTTCTTGGTAAACGGGTGCAGTGACTTTGGTTTTCAAAAAACACAATGGACCAACACCAGCAGATGACATTGCACCCCAAATCATCACAGACTGTGGAAACTGAACACTGGACTTCAAGCAACTTGGGCTACGAGCTTATCCACCCTTCCTCCAGACTCTAGGACCTTGGTTTCCAAATGAAATACAAAACTTGCTCTCATCTGAAAAGAGGACTTTGGACCACTGGGCAACAGTCCAGTTCTTCTTCTCCTTAGCCCAGGTAAGACGCCTCTGACATTGTCTGTGGTTCAGGAGTGGCTTAACAAGAGGAATACGACAACTGTAGCCAAATTCCTTGACACGTTTGTGTGTGGTGGCTCTTGATGCCTTGACCCCAGCCTCAGTCCATTCCTTGTGAAGTTCACTCAAATTCTTGAATCAATTTTGCTTGACAATCCTCAGAAGGCTACGGTTCTCTCTGTTGGTTGTGCATCTTTTTCTTCCACACTTTTTCCTTCCACTCAACTTTCTGTTAACATGCTTGGATACAGCACTCTGTGAACAGCCAGCTTCTTTGGTAATGAATGTTTGTGGCTTACCCAGTGAACCAAACTGAGAGACCATTTTTAAGGCTCAGGAAACCTTTGCAGGTGTTTTGAGTTGATTAGCTGATTGGCATGTCACCATATTCTAATTTGTTGAGATAGTGAATTGGTGGTTTTTTGTTAAAGGTGAGCCAAAATCATCACAATTAAAAGAACCAAAGACTTAAACTACTTCAGTCTGTGTGCATTGAATTTATTTAATACACGAGTTTCACAATTTGAGTTGAATTACTGAAATAAATGAACATTTCCATGACATTCTAATTTATTGAGATGCACCTGTATATATATATGCATTTGTGAGCAGCAGTATGGTTTCATGCCAAGAAAAAGCACTACAGATTCAATATTTGCTTTGAGAATGTTGATGGAGAAGTACAGAGAGGGTCAGAAAGAGCTGCATTGTGTCTTTGTAGATTTAGAGAAAGCGTATGACAGGGTGCCAAGAGAGGAGCTGTGGTATTGTATGAGGAGGTCTAGAGTGGCAGAGAAGTATGTTAGAGTGGTGCAGGATATGTATGAGAGCAGTAGGACAGTGGTAAGGTGTGAGGTAGGTGTGACAGAGGAGTTCACGGTGAAGGTGGGACTGCATCAAGGATCGGCTCTGAGCCCCTTCTTGTTTGCGGTGGTGATGGACAGGCTGACAGATGAGGTCAGACGGGAATCTCCATGGACTATGCTGTTTGCGGTTGACATTGTGATCTGTAGTAAGAGCAGGGAGCAGGTGGAAGAAACTCTAGAGAGGTGGAGGTTTGCTCTGGAGAGAAGAGGAATGAAGTTTAGTCGCAGTATGACAGAATACATGTGTGTGAATGAGAGGGATCCAAGTGGAACAGTGAGGTTACAGGGAGAAGAGGTAAAGAAGGTGCGGGATTTTAAGTACTTAGGGTCAACAGTCCAGAGCAATGGGAAGTGGGAAAGAGGTGAAGAAGCGTGTGCAGGCAGGTTGGAATGGGTGGAGAAAAGTTTCAGGTCTGTTGTGTGATAAAAGAGTACCAGCAAGAATGAAAGGAAAGGTGTGCAGGACAGTAGTGAGACCAGCGATGTTGTATGGTTTGGAGACAGTTGCACTGAGGTAAAGACAGGAGGAAGAGTTAGAGGTAGCAGAGCTGAAGATGTTGAGGTTCTCTGTGGGAGTGACGAGGATGGATAGGATCAGGAATGAGTACATCAGAGGGACAGCACATGTGAGATGTTTTGGAGGCAAAGTTAGAGAGGCCAGGTTGAGATGGTTTGGACATGTTCAGAGGAGGGAGAGTGAATATATCGGTAAAAGGATGCTGAGGTTAGAGCTGCCAAGCAGGAGGCCGAGAGGAAGACCAAAGAGGAGGTTTATGGATGTAGTGAAGGAGGACATGAAGGTAGTCGGTCTGAGAGAAGAGGATGCAGGGGATAAGGCTAGATGGAGGCAAATGATTCACTGTGGCGACCCCTGAAGGGAACAGCCGAAAGGAAAAGAAGAAGATATGTACACACACAGTATGGCATAATTTACATGAAACTGAAATTAACTTAGTTGGGAATATTTGTAGATATGTCATGAATCTACACAAAATAGCAGTTTTTAAATGCAGTTTTCAAAATGATTTCAAAATAAAAATAAAGTTTGCATATTTTGATTTCTTGGTAAAATGACTGTCATAAATATTCAGATCTGTGGTGTTATACAAAATTAATCAACACCATCTGATTGAGAATTCAACTGCACAAGAGTTATTTTTACAAGAGGAATGGGGAAAAATATCAGGATCTGAATGTGCAAGGCTGATAGGGACATATTCCAGAAGAATTTCAGCTGTAATTGCAGCCAAAGGGTGAATACATATGCAAAAACAAATGTCTGTTTTTGGTTAATTAACATTTGTGTCACAATAAAATACAGTATTTGGTACCTTGAAATGTTAGACATATGTAAATCAATTTGTAAAAATTCATGTCATCCATTTCATTTCCAGGTTGACAGTACAAAATGTGTTAAGAATGTATTAAGATAGACAGTTAAGGAACAGTTTGTTGAATTTTGCATTGTCTTTGTAACATCTTTCATCAAAAGGCAAGTTTAGAGAAAGTCAGAGAAATGGGGAAATGGGAGAGAGCACAAATCATTTATCTGTTGTGGGGTTGTTCATTAATGTTCAGAAAGCTATAGAGGGAGGGTCAGTAGCAAGTGAAGGCTTTCAACTCAGTGAATCCCTTGAGTCTCGGTGTGATTGTGCACATAGCCTCACTTGGAAAGTTTGCTGATCACTCTGATTAAAGCCCCGTTCTCATCCTTTAGGCGCTGGTTATCTGACTTCAGCTCTGTCAAAACCTAAGAAAATCCAGAAATAATTTAAATATTAAACAATGCTACCTGAAATAATATTGGCTTCACAAAATATGAAAAAGTTTAATTCATTGTCAGTATATATATAATAACTGGTATATTCCATTACCTTGGTTTTTGACAGGTCTAGGTCAAAAGTCGTCATCAATCATATGTTTGTTGACAGGTGTAGGTCAAAGGTCATCACGGTTGTTATGTGTATGTCAAAGGTTAATGATGAAAGTTTTAATTTGAAAATCTTTATGTGTTTTGAAAGTCAGAAGTGAAAGACCATATGTGTTTAAATGAGGCTTCCCCATATACAAACACAAACACACACACACACACACACACACACTTTTACACAGCCCTTCCCACACACAGCACACCACCCACCCACCCAGACACACACACTTAGACGTAACTCCCGCTTACTTGAGTTTCCCACCAAAAATATGTGGAAAAGAATGTCAGTCACACCCCACCGAAACAAAAAAACATATAATATTATATGTAAATGTATATTTAAATGACCCCACATGTACAAACATAAACACACACATAGACATTTTTTCAATCCAGAAAAAGGAGTCGTAGTGCTTTTCAAGTTATCTGGACCGGGTCACATCCACTGGAGCAATGCTACTGAAACCATAAGCTTTGATGAGGGTAACTGGAAAAAGTTTCAAAAATGGTGTAACAACTTTGATTACATTGTTAGAATGGATTTATTTTCACCAGAGGCCTACAGGCGAAAATGGAGAAACCGTACCTCTCTGCAACAGACATGCCGCATAAGAGCAAAAAATTTCTCCAAGTACCAGCTTTCCCTGCACTTTTCTGCTACTATTACTGGAGACTACGCATCTGATAACAAAGAGAATTGCGAAGTGAGGTATGATCGAACCAGCTGGCATGTTCTACAATGCTACTTTAATCAAATCGACAAATTATTCGTAAAATTGGGGAAAAACAAAGAAACGGGAGAAATAAGAGTAAAACTAGATGATCTCTTCTGATGTTATGATTTTACTAATCTTACAAGACTGAGCAGAAACCACGCCTTCTCCCAATACTCCACCCTAATAATGTGTAAATGAGTTTGCCTACATATTTGAGTTAAAACCTTCTGAGCATCAGCACGCAGCGTGTCTCATGAATTCAGACCCTATTTTTACAACTCGTCGCTAACATGGATAACGATGTTACCAGTTCTGGTTTTGAAGAGCGTGAAAACATTGGTAAAACCCTAGGAAAAAGAAATCTGACCTATCTAGCAACGAATGGTGAAACTGACGGGTGCATATCCAGCACCGTGCTAGCCATCATCTGTGCAGTGACGGGAGAACTGTTGGACAGAATTATTGATCAAGATCTGAAAGACAACTGAGACGGCTGCGCCATTGATCACCCGAATGATATGTCACACCACCCTAATGATGTGTTACATATTTGAGTTAAAACCTTCTGAGCATCAGCACGCAGCATGTCTCATGAATTCAGACCAACTCCAACACACGTGCTTGTTCGATCCTGATGCGTATCTGCACATGAACACCTACAGATTGATGAAAAAGCTGCTTAAACCTTGGTTCAGATACACGTTAGCAAGAGGTCTGAAACTGTGTGGTATCAAACACACTCCATCGTTGGAAAAAATTCAAGGTATCGCTGAAGCCGCCATCTGCGACTGGCAAGACGAGCCTCACATCAAAACTGTTCTGAACGAGGTCAAAGAGAAAACAAAAGAAATTTGCAGTGACCAGCTGTATGAAGACGTCATGGACTACTGGACTCATCTCTGGAACCCCCTGACCAGCCACATACATGGGAAACTTCAAAGCACGCCACGTCTATTGTGACTGCGAGAAAAGCCTGAAGACTGAGTTTACCTCTGCTCTCCAAAAAGTTGTTGAACTGAGAGTCAATGATCAAAGTATTTTTACTAATCATCTTCCTGTTGATATAGAAGTTGTTTATCGACTAGAAATGTTCATGAACAATGTGCAAGATTTTACTAAAAATTGGGATTCTTTGTTCGATGTAAATAACTTGTATCCTTTACGCACTTATGTGCAACAAGTTTTATCTTTCATGTTTGCTGAACCCTTTGAGTGCAAAACAAGTCATACAATATGCATCTTAACATATGTAACAGATATGTGTGTTTTAAAATTGCTTAGAAAGGAAAATGTTGATGTCACTAAAATCTTTGAAAATTTAATGCGTAAAAATGTAAACCTTGCTTACGTCATAAGTGTTCTGAGATAAATAAATCTTAATCTATACCTGCGTTCGATCATTCTTGTCTTGACACTCCAAAATGAATGAACGATTGATGAAGAATATATATTATACACTGTCAGACCCAGGGTCATACTGTGGTGCAAAGAGCTATTGTCGAAAAAATAGGCAAGAGAGTTAATGATGCTGAAATAAAAAACTGGTTAGCAGAACAGGATGCGTACAGTTTACATAAATCATTATATGCAAAGTTTAAAAGAAACAAGGTTTTTGTAAAGAACATCGATGAACAATGGCAAGCTGATTTAGTTGATATGAGCAATGTGTCAGAGAGTAATGACAACGTGAAATTTATGATAACGTGTATAGATATTTTATCTAAATATGCATGGGTGCATGTGTTACGAAACAAGACAGGAACTGAGGTAACTAAAGCTTTTGATTCCATTCTAAAGGAAGGTAGAGTCCCCAAAAAACTACAAACTGACCAAGGGAAGGAGTTTTTTAACAAAAATTTTCAAACTTTAATGAAAAAACATAACATTGTTCACTTTGCTATGGGTACGGGCCAAAAAGCATCGGTGTGTGAAAGGTTCAATAGAACGGGTCGGGTCTTGCATTGATTGAGCGTAAAAAATGTAAAGGACCCCCAGGGCGTCAACACACGATTCCGAATAAAAGACGCAAGGTTAATAAAATCAAGACCAGTGTGAAAAAGGCCAAGCAGGCAAGACCCGATCCGTCTTGATTCTGTGTTTGTGTCTTGCTCATAATTTTGGTCACCATATAGCTCACAATACCTTTGGCTGCTGTTTTTAAATGCTATTTTTGCTATTGCAAAACCCCTTTTGAGGAATGGAACAGCCATTCTAAAAAGACCCTTGAATAGACCTCTAGACCCGCCCCATACATGTTGGGGGCACCGTGAAAACCCGGAAGGCCATTTCCAGCCTGGTGGACATAATAATCCTCATAGGACTGCGGGTTAACGTAGCCCCTATCTATCATTTTACAGAAGGAATGAATGTTTAACGGGTCTGAAGTGTAATTTAGCTATAAATTTCCCATACCTAAAAGGTATATGCTTATTCTGATCCGATTTGACTTCGATTACAATATTGTTAATGTGTTTCTTTGTGAGAGGTACATAATGTGGCTTATCATAAGTAATAGTGATAACTTTGTTGTTTCCACCTGTTATATGTACGCATCTCAATAACGGGGCAAAGCTGTCACCAACTCGTTGATACTCAATAATGTCGGTATATACATACATTGTGTAAAAACCTGCATGAATATCAGTGGGATTAGGCGCTTCTGGTTCTCTAGGTGTTAACAGACTACAGGGATTTATACCGAGCATATATGCTAAGTTTCCATTAGCTTTGAACGTATAAGATTTTTGTGTCTGGATACGTATTTTATTTTTCATAGGGTTATCACCATTTCAATATCCATTTGTTTCATTGTTTTGTTGATTTCAGTAATCAGTTCTTCGATACTTTTATAATATCCTCGAGTGATATAAAGGTAAATGTTTTGTGTTTTCTTTCCATCCCTCAGAGTAACATAACATAGACAATCATTCAGGGTCAATGAGTACCATCTCTGTATATATTGGACCTCTATGAACGAGACTTCCCATAACCCATTCAAATCAATTGGTTTGGCGAATTTAGTAGTATAGTGTGCAATCTTATTATTAGGGTAAATGTCCATCGATGCATTGCTTGGAAGAGTCACAAAGAATCCGCTCTCTTCCATGGTTTAATGATTATAGGGTTCTGTTATGTTCATGATGATCCTTTTGTTATGTTAATTACGTCTTTGACCGGAACCCAGGAATTTAATTTATCTGGCCACCCAACCCATTTCACCAGACAAACTTTTTTCCGGTTTTGGGTCTTTTCAGACAGGATTTTCTCTATTTTGAATGCCTTGTCCTTCCCAATAATGATCTTTTGTAACTCAGGTTCATAAAATGTTCCCTCAATTTTTTCACCGGCACAGTCTTGCAGTTTATATACTGGGGGATCTTTAGGTATCTGTTCGGAAATTGTAAAATATTCATTCGTAAAGTTTTGCTCATAGCCTTATGCAAACTGTCTTTTTAAACGGGAAATTCTAACAATATCACCAACTTTAAAGCTGAATTTTAGTTTCTTTAATTTAGGTGAAAATAGTCCATAGAGGGTCCTGAATACTCTGAAGGAATTGGCTTTGTTGACCTCGATAGGCTTCATTTTGATGCTGGAATGTTAGTTGTACACTATGTCAGTGTATTTTCTCGTGTTAAAAGCTGTAAAATATCTCCACATTCTGGTCTTTAGCATTCTGTTGAACCTTTCACACTTTCACACTTTCACAACCTTTCACCCACTCAAAGGGTTCAGCAAACATGAAAGATAAAACTTGTTGCACATAAGTGCGTAAAGGATACAAGTTATTTACATCGAACAAAGAATCCCAATTTTTAGTAAAATCTTGCACATTGTTCATGAACATTTCTAGTCGATAAACAACTTCTATATCAACAGGAAGATGATTAGTAAAAATACTTTGATCATTGACTCTCAGTTCAACAACTTTTTGGAGAGCAGAGGTAAACTCAGTCTTCAGGCTTTTCTCGCAGTCACAATAGACGTGGCGTGCTTTGAAGTTTCCCATGTATGTGGCTGGTCAGGGGGTTCCAGAGATGAGTGAAAGGTCCAATAGTCCACGACGTCTTCATACAGCTGGTCACTGCAAATTTCTTTTGTTTTCTCTTTGACCTCGTTCAGAACAGTTTTGATGTGAGGCTCATCTTGCCAGTCGCAGATAGAGGCTTCAGCGATATCTTGAATTTTTTCCAACGATGGAGTGTGTTTGATACCACAAAGTTTCAGACCTCTTTCTAACGTGTATCTGAACCAAGGTTTAAGCAGCTTTTTCATCAATCTGTAGGTGTTCATGTGCAGATACGCATCAGGATCGAACAAGCACGTGTGTTGGAGTTGGTCTGAATTCATGAGACATGCTGCGTGCTGATGCTCAGAAGGTTTTAACTCACTCACAATGATGTGTAAATGTTGGCAAACTTATTTACACATCATTAGGGTGGAGTATTGGGAGAAGGCGTGGTTTCTGCTCAGTCTTGTAAGATTAGTAAAATCATAACGTCAGAAGAGATCGTCTAGTTTTACTCTTATTTCTCCCGTTTCTTTGTTTTTCCCCAATTTTTGGAATAATTGGTCGATTTGATTAAAGTAGCATTGTAGAACATGCCAGCTGGTTCGATCATACCTCACTTCTCAATTCTCTTTGTTATCAGATGCGTAGTCACCAGTAATAGTAGCAGAAAAGTGCAGGGAAACCTGGTTCTTGGAGAAGTTCGTTGTTCTTATGCGGTATGTCTGTTGCTCAGAGGTACAGCTTCTCCATTTTCGCCTGTAGGCCTCTGGTGAAAATGAATCCATTCTAACAATGTAATCAAAGTCGTTACACCATTTTCGAAACTTTTTCCAGTGACCCTCATCAAAGGTTACGGTTTCAGTAGCATTGCTCCAGTGGATGTGACCTGGTCCAGATAACTTGAAAAGCACTACGACTCCTTTTACCGCATTGAAAAAAAAAGCCGGCTGTACAACCAGTTGCAGGAGGGATGGGTGTTTGTCTGTGTGTGTGTGTGTGTGTTTGTGTTTGTACACGTACACGTATGTTTTAACATCCGGGGGGTGTGTGTGTGGGGGGAGGGGGGCTTGCAGGAGGGAGGGGTGTGTGTCTATGTGTGTGCGGGTTTGTGTTTGTACACATGGGGGGGCTCATTACCTTACTCATATGTTTTTAACATCCGGGGGTGTGTGTGTGGGTGGGTGTGTTGTGGGAGGGATGGGTGTGTGTCTATGTGTGTGTGCGTGTTTATGTTTGTATATGTGGGGTCATTTAAACATATGGTTTTTTGTTTTGGTGGGGTGTGATTGACATTCTTTTCCACATATTTTTGGTGGGGAACTCAACTAAGCGGGAGTTATGTCTAAGTGTGTGCGTCTGGGTGGGTGGGTGGTGTGCTGTGTGTGGGAAGGGCTGTGTAAAAGTGTGTGTGTGTGTGTGTGTGTTTGTGTTTGTATATGGGGAAGCCTCATTTAAACACATATGTTCTTACACTTCTGACTTTCAAAACACATAAAGATTTTCAAATGAAAACTTTCATCATTAACATTTGACATACACATAACAACCGTGATGACCTTTGACCTACACCTGTCAGCAAACATATGATTGATGATGACCTTTGACCTAGACCTGTCAAAAACCAAGGTAATGGAATATACCAGTTATTATATATATATATCAGTGTTTGTTTCACAACCTCTAACTTCAGCTGAAGTGACAAATCAATATACTTAAAATACCTCTAAAATCACCTCGTGTTTTGAGTCTTTTCAAAACCTCCAACATTGCTTTATAAAATATGTATGTAATGCTCATGAATGTGTTATAAAGTCTATTTGTAGCTACCATTCAAATAAACTGCCAAAATTGAAAGTATGTATATAACCCATGGTGAAGTGATTGAAATCCTTTACTCCAATCCAACAATCCAATCATTAATTTTAATATTCTCTTACTTGATCTGATACCTACACTTAGGGAGATACTACTCCCTAAGTGTAGGGTCCAGTCAAACCTGTCATATCAATCGCTCAGCTACCTCCAAGGTTGAGTCATTAACATACATGAATGGGAAAAAAGAAACTTCTATGTTTTTATTTATCAGGGCCTAGCAAACAATTATGTTGTCCTCACCAACTTCTAAACAAACAAATATCCTCAAGAGAAAACAGAAACACACAACAGGTCTGGGTGGGATCTTAAGATAGCTGTGCATCAACAATTGCCATCAAACATCAATTTACTGAAGCAATGTTGTAAAGAAGAGTGGACCAAAATTTCTTCAAAACAATGTGAGAGACTGCTAAGCTCCTACAGAAAAAGTTTAATTAAAGTTATTGTTGCATTGCTACATGAAAGACATGTAGAAAACTAGAGTACTAGAGTACTAGCTGTTTACTTTAGTAAACAGCTCTAGTTTTTAAAATTACCGATACCAGCTCATTCTTGCCCTCACAAAGTAAACTTAAGACTAAGCATCAAGTGAGTGGCAAGCTTCCCTTAAACAGAGCCAGGGACAGGTGAGACGGATTGAGACTTATTAACTGGCAGACTACTCTGGTGGCCAAAGCTGGCAAGTCGGCTCTAGGCATGTCTTTACAATTTAGGCCCTGATAAATAAAAACAGGAAATTTGAAGGAAGGTGTAATTTCTTTTTCCTTATGACCTCAACTACCACTCTAAGAAAGCACAGCAAAGACTGTTTGGATTGTCCGTGGAGTGCAGAGTGATTGTAGAGTCCTTATGGAATGCTAAGGGATCTTTATGGAGGACATGTCCCTGTTGAGGAGTCTGATGGCCTGAGGAATGAAGCTCCTCCTGAGCCTCTCAGTTTTAGCCATCAGACTATGCCTCACACTTGCCTTACTGCAGCACGCTGAACAAACAGTTACTGGGGTAGGTGGAGTTCCTGATGATTTTAGCAGCTGCATCACCTGCTGTAGATGTCATTCAGAGAGGGGACAGCAGACCCGGAGATGTGCTCAGCTAAGTGCACCACACTCTGCAGGGCTTTGTGGTCCTGGATTGAGCAGTTTCCATACCATACTGAGATGGCCCCAGTATAGAAAGTTTTCAGGATCGCTGGGGAGACCCTGAATTTCCTCAAAAGTCTCAGATGGTACAACCATTGTCTGAGCTTGAATGTGATGAGTCCAGGTCAGGTCCTCAGAGATGTGTATGCCAAGGTACATGAAGCTGCTCGCTTTCTCCTTGGGGGTCCCGCCGATCTCGAGTGGGGTGTAGTTCTGCTGCTGCCTCTTCCTGAAGTCCACAACCAGCTCTTTGGTTTTACTAATGTTCAGAGAGAGACTGTTAAACAAGCTACAAGGCAGGCGGCCTCGTTGTTGGAGATGAGGCCTCTAACCACATTGTCGTCAGCAAACTTGATGATAGAGGTACAGCTGTGAGGGGACACACAGTCATGTGTGTAGAGAGAGTAGAGAAGGGGGCTCAGGACACAAATTTGTGGGGCTCCCGTGCTCAGGGTGATGGTGTTGGAGGTAAACTGGCCCACTCTCACTACTTGTGGTCTGCGTTTGAGGAAGTCCAGGACCCAGTCACAGATGGAAACATTAAGGTCAAGGTCCCTGAGCTTGGAGGCCAGCCCGTGTGGGACTATGGTATTGAAGGCTGCAGCAGCCTGACACGCTAGTTGGCAGGCTAGTGCTAGCACGATTAGACTAGACCGGCTTTCGGTAAATAGGCCCATGCCACATTTTCCTCATACCGGAATATAAACAAAGGCTCGTACAGGAAGTGATTACGACCCATAGTTCAGAGTTCAGAATGTTAGGGAATACAAAGATGTAGTAACGCAATAGCTTCACTGTTGGTGACGTCATGAGCTATCCAGTTATAAATATAGATCAGTGCTTATGAACTCATGATTTTTATAGGAGGTTTCAATATGATCCCAGTTGGTTGCAAGGTTGAAGCTAGACAGTTGTTAAGGATACTCAGATGGTTGCTATGATGCTTCTAACTGTCTCCCAGTTGTTGCAAAGTTGTAGCTAGTCAGCTGCTAAGGAAACTTAGCTGGTTGCTAGAGTGTTGCTAGGTGGTTGTTACAGGGTTGCCAACTCTCACACATTTGGCCTGAGACACACGCTTTCGGGCTCTGTCTCACTGAACCCACTGTCTCTGTTTCCACTGAAACAGGATGTCAGGGCGGGACATATTGAGTGGCTCCAAAAGTAACAACAACAGCAATAGAAAAGAACATAATGTTTGGGCAGTTACGTGAATTTGAAAAGCTTTAGAATATTTACTGTTTTCATAAGTTTCTTGTTTTGTACTGGTTTTCATGTTTGAAAGAGTTTTAAAGTTTAAGATCAGTGTTACAGAAGGTTTTTGTATGATGGGTTTTTGAGTTCCTCTTGTCTTGTAATAATATAAAACTTTTTTTTAATAATTAAAAGATGTAATTTTGTTTTTCAGAACAATTTGGGTTTTGTAAACAAAGTAAAATATATGGTTTTAAATTTTAGGTTTTGTTAAATTTTGTTGTCATGTCCATTTTAAAGTCAACCCAAAATGAGCTAGAGATAACAGATTTATATTTAGAAGGTAATGTCCAGATGATAAACGATGAGGTTTAAGCCATCTTGATTTAAATAGAGGATTGGATCTGGCAATAATGGAGTTTCTTATAAAATTATTATTATGTTTATCTACAATGGAAAGACTATTTACTAAAAGTTGGGGACTTTGTAAGGTTGAATCATTAATATCTACAACTGAAGATCTGGTTAAAGTACTTGACAGTTAATAGCACGGATTTTTATAATGTTGGGGGCGGGACACTTCAGATTCTAGAGAGAATTTTATTGGACAGAAAATCTGATGAGAAGCTGAAGTGTAGAATGATGTCATCAAAATTGGTTCTAGAGAGAGACTGTACATTTTGAATGCATATATCTTAACCTTAAGGCTAACATATTCATACTAAAAGCCACAAAACTTCAATTTTGATTTCATGGGAACTTTTATGAAAAGTAGTGATGGCAATGGAGGGCAAAGTCTTGAAAACTCAAGACTCTGCCTTCAGGTCTGATGACAAGGCAGCCCTCCACACAGCAAGGGCCAATCTGTCCCGGGCTATCAGAGAGGCAAAGCACAACTACACAGAAAGAATCCACAGTCACTTCATAAACACCAAGGGCACAAGACGTATGTGGCAAGGCATTCAAGCCATCACAGACTTCAAAGCTACACCACCTGTCTGTGATGATGACGCCTCACTCCCAGATGCCCTGAACGATTTCTACACACAGTTCGGAGCACAGAACAACATGCCAGTAAGGAAGATCCCCCCCAACTCACACCGACCATCTGTCTGCAGTAGACGTCAGGAAAACTCTGTCCAGTGTCAACCCAGGGAAAACTGCAGGTCCTGACAACAAACCTGGCCGGGTGCTCAGGGAATGTGCTGATCAGTTTGCAGATGTCCTCACAGACATTAACATTTCCCTGAGCCAAGCAGTTTTCCCCGTGTGCTTCAAGATGACCACCATCATCCCTGTGCCGAAGAAATCATCTGTGTCCTGCCTGAATGACTACCGGCCTCTTGCACTCACGCCTATCATCATGAAGTGCTTCGAGCGGCTAGTCATGAAACACATAAAGAGCAGTCTTCCCACCACACTGAACCCATTTCAGTATGCATACCATCTCAACTGCTCAACAGAGGATGCCATATCTGCAACCATCCATCTGTCTCTGACCCATCTAGATACTTTTTATTACATTTAAAATTACATAAGGATGCTGTTTATAGACTTCAGGTCTGCATTCAACACAATCATCCCACAACAACTGACAACAAAGCTGAGCCTGCTGGGTATAAACACCTCCCTCTTCAAGTGGATCCTGCACTTTCTGACCAGGAGACCCCAGTCCGTCAGGACTGGCAACTCCACCTCCAGCACCACCACACTGAACACCGGCGCCCCCCCAGGGCTGTGTGCTCAGTCCACTGCTATTTACCCTGCTGGCTCATGACTGTGCTGCTAAGTTCAGGTCTAATCATATCAAGTTTGATGATGACACTACAGTTGTGGAATTTGCGGAGCAGCATGGCAATGGTTTGCTTCATACTTGGAAGGTCATTCGTATCAGGTATCATGGGGGCGATCAACATCTGCACCTCGCAGACTCTCTACTGGTGTCCCACAAGGCTCAGTACTTGGTCGTCTCCTCTTTTCCCTCTATACAAACTCTCTCTGGGCAAAGTCATCTCCTCACATGGGTTCTCTTACCACTGCTATGCTGATGATACTCAACTTATCTTTTCCTTTCCTCCTTCAGACACCACTGCTTCTGCTCGGATTACAGCATGTCTGATGGACATTTCATCGTGGATGGCAGCTCATCAGCTGAAACTCAACACCAGCAAAACTGAACTGCTCTTCATCCGAGGAGATTCATCCCCATGCCAGGATCGCATGATCTCCTTAGACAACTCCATGATCTCTCCTTCAACTACTGCTCGTAACCTTGGGGTAATCGTGGACAATCAACTGTCCTTTTCATCACATATTACTAATCTAACATGGTCCTGTCGGTTTATCCTTTACAACATTAGAAGGATTCGTCCATTTCTAACAACACAGGCCAGTCAGTTGCTTGTGCAGTCTCTTGCCATTTCCAGACTAGACTACTGCAACTCGCTCCTGGCAGGTCTACCTGTGAGTGCCACCCATCCTCTACAGATGATCCAGAATGCAGCTGCACGACTTGTTTTCAACCTCCCTAAGTTCTCTCACACCACCCCGTTGCTGCGCTCCCTTCACTGGCTTCCAGTAGCTACATGCATCAGATTCAAAACATTGATGCCTGCCTACAAAGCCAAAAGTGGAACAGTACCCTCTTATCTTAGAGCTATCATCAATGTCAGAACAGCTGAGTCGCTGGCTATCTTCAAGAAACACCTAAAGACATACCTCTTTCTTAATACTTACCCCTTGATAGTTAGTGTTTTCTTCTTCTTAAAAAAATACTCCTAACAGTTGCTCTCTTTTCAACAGGTTTGTGTTCAGGGCACTTTGTTGTAATCGTACGAACCAAAAATGAAATATTCATTGATTTAAAGCACTGTTGTACGTCGCTCTGGATAAGGGCGTCTGCTAAATGCTGTAAATGTAAATGTAAATGTAAATGTTGTGGGCCTCATCAGCAACAATTATAAGTCTATATATAGTCTATATCTATCTATCTCTTAATGTTGATAAGAATAAAGAGATGATTGCCGACTTCAGGAGAACCCAAGTGGACCACTCACCACTGCACATCAATGGAACAACTGTGGAGAGAGTCAAAAGTTCCAAGTTTCTTGGTGTGCTTGCTTACTGTTCATTGTTGCACCATGGTCCTGAAGAAACGTCATTTCGTTCCAATGTATACAGGCTATATAGAGGAATGACAATAAAAACCCACTTGATAATCCAGTTGGTTGCTAGGGTGTAGCTAGAGTCCTCATGTACTAAATAAGGATTGAGTTTCATGTCTTTGAATGCTACGTTTTGTATGGCACCACCTAATGACTTAAAAATAAAAGCACCCTGACCTCTTTCCTATGGACAAATGACCCATTCAGAGCATTGCTACGTGGCAACCATTCTTCCAATATTTCCCAAAAGCACAAGCACGATATTCCTGTATGGTATCTATGCCAACATAATAAATTGGATCTAGAAAGGTGCCTTTCCTGAAGAAAATGCAGACAGATTGTGCAGCTTAAGCAAGTTCCTAATATTGTGTTGCTAATATGCTAGCATTGCACCGAGGTGGTTGGTCTTTATTTTTTGGGGTTTGGGACATTAAACATTCAGGGGTATATTTATTTTGGGTTTTGAGTGTACTTAGCAATCATGAGGTGTTCATGAGTGTTGGGGGGGGCATTTAGCAGTCACTGGTGTATTTATGTTTGGAATTTGGTGAATTAACAGTTAGCTGGGCATTTATAGTTGGGGTTTGGGGAAATTAGAGGTCGGGGGGAAAAACAGTTGAGAGGTATTTAAATTTAGGTTTGGGGCAATAGGAGTTCATGAGTGTATTATTTTTTAGGTTTTTAGGCAATTAACAGTCATGACATTTATTTTTTCAGTTTGGAGCAATTAGCAGCAGTCAGGTTGGTAATTATATTTACATGCGGGCAATTAGAGGTCATGTGGGTATAAATTTTTTGGGTTTGGGGCATTAAGCATTGAAGGGTATATATTTATTTTGGGGAATGGGTGCATTTAGCAGTCATATGGGATTTATGTGGTTCTGGGCATTTAGCAGTCAGGGAGAAATTGTATTTGAGCTTTGGGACAAGGGGTATTTTTATGTTTTATGGCAATTAGCAAGCAGAGTGGTATTTATGCATGTGAGGGTCATGTCAACGTCCAATTCGGCATCTGACTCCATTTCCCAGAATTCACCTCTGATTACAAAATGGCTATCATTCACACTCTCAAGTTCACCCGATTACTGATTGTACACACATGGACTCAATCACCACCACACACTACATAACTTTTAATAAAACATAAATTCATCCCCCGCACTTTTTCACTGGCCATGGCCAATTTGTGTATCTTTGATTTCTATATGTGTACTTGTCTAAGTCTTTACGTGACCTGACGTTGCCATGACAATTGGTCACTCATGTCATGTGTCATACCCATGCTCACACCTGTGCTGAGCACTCAGAGGTCACGATGAGCTCAAAGCGGCAATAAAAACATTAATTCCTTTTTTACTAAGTCGTAGTGATCGGAATTCTGTCTCTTTTTAGTGAGCCAGATCAGTAGACTCAGCTCAGCAATAAGAGTCGGCCCAATGGCTCTTCATTTAGTACCACTTCTGGCTTTTATAATTCAGCCAAATTTAGCAATATTTTGACCTATGATTAGTATGTGTGCACATATAGAGGCCTATCATGTACATTATTAATGTAATTATACTAAACCTTATAATTAGACAATTTTACATTGTTTGGCATAAAAACCTTAAATAACATAAAAACATCAACCACTATTACACGTGTATTGAATGTTTTATTTATATTGAACTATCCAAAACACAAAGACCCTGCTCCATGTGATATTTTTATCATACAAATTCTACATTCTGCCTTTATGTTGTCTGTTATTAAAATGGAGAATGTTAACACGTGATTGGTCGCACGCACATATACGTCAACACAACATTCAGTCAGCGGATGGAGTGCGCATGGCCGAACAGAGTGGCGAAAAAATCATCCCATTATTCTGTCTTGTATTAATTTACAAAAAAATTTAATCGGCTCTGAGACGGGAGGTGGCTCCCATAATTCACTTAAGGTAGTCGATAGTAATATTAGCCTACCCGCAGTTCCCCACAAACCTGCACTTATTTTTAAACTCTTTTGTAATGTTGTATTTTTTTATTACAGATGTGTTATCTGAGTCCTTAACATTACAGTAGAATAAGATGGTGAATTGTTAATGTTGAATTCGGATTTGCATGGATTACATATGTCTGGATCAGGCAATGTTACATGTTACATAATGGTTTCTTTTACTTTTGTTTTGATGCTAAATATTGATAGAAATATTATAGAACACATTTTCATTTTATAAATACAATGACTGAGTCATAACAGGTGGCTATAATCGTTAATCGTTAAATCCAAATCGTATCCAGATTTGACCATGTGAATTTTGGTGGCTGTAGCTTGAGAATTAAACGAATTTCAGCAGTTTAAATAAAATCCCATTCAAGTGAATGTGGGAAAAAACTAATGAAAAACAAGTGTAGCAGAAGAACGGATGAATATTTCCAAAAGCTGTACACAAGCACACTTCTCTGGATCAGACTGGACATGTTAGAGTTGGTTTGGTGTCGATATCTTGAGCTGTAGGAGAAGATACGTACAGAAAATCAGGTGTAATAATAATAATAATAATAATAATAATAATAATAAAATCAGAGAACAATTACTAAACTAGATCCTAGACCCTAGTTCCTGCAGTATGCTGATCTTTGGGTTTGGGTTTAGGGTAACTAGAGGTCACTGGTGTATTTATTTATTTTTGTTTGGGGGAAATTAGCAGGCAGGACGTTATTATTTGGGTTACAGGCAATTAAAGGTCAAAGGGGTATTTACATTTTTGGTGTTGGGGCAATTCACAGGCAGAGATCACATAGGCATTTATTTTTGGGATTTGTGGCAATTAGCAGTCCGGATGATTTTTATATTTTCATTTTGGGCAATTAGAGGTTGTTTTTTTTGAGCAATTTAGCATTCAGGTATATTTATTTTGGGTTTTGGGTGTATTTAGCAGTCTAGTATAGCATTTATAGCTGTAGGGGCATTTAGTAATTAAAGGTTAGTTGAATATTTATTTTTGGGTTTCAGGGAAATTAACATGCAGTGTAATGCTTACTTCTGTGTTTAGGGCAATTATAATTTACAAAAGTGTTGTGTTCACGAGTGATATTTTATTACTTACTACCATTATGAAAGGGAGTTAGGACTATTCGGGCTCATGCCGGAGGTGATGTAATGACGCAAGCTGTTGTTGTTGTTCCATTAAATGAGATGGTAACGTTTGCTATTCCTGTCTAGTGTCCACACAACAAATTGGTGACGAGGATTGTGGATTTTTCCGTACTACTGCTGGTCACGGAGATGGCTGCTGCTACCATGCCTTTTCTGAGTTTTTTTCTGCCTTATCCCGGTGAGCCTGCTGTGCCATTCGAGACATGGATGCGGTTCTACAGATCGATGCTACAGGGGATGCCTGGCCGGAGATGAAAGACGGAGAGCTGTACTGGTTCACTGCCTCAGAATCGAGGGACAAAAGGATTTTCTACTCATTGCCTAACACAGGTACAACATATAAGTCAGTAGAGGATGCACTGAAAGTCTATTTTGTTCCAAAAGCTAACATAGTAGCCAAATCATCATGATTCGGAACATCATGCCTTTTGTAAATGCCTTTTATTTTCGTAATGCCTTTTTTTTTTTTTCCTTTGCTATTTGTTCCATGTCAGTTTGGTGCCTGTGTCGATAAAATGATTCATGAACAGTTGGTAGAGAATATGCTTAGCCCACGAATACGTGAGAGTTTCCGATCAGGTTAAATCCATTTCGAGTCCTCACTGTAGTAGATTTCTAAAATTGTGGCAGTAATTTGATTAAGGTTAAAATGATCAGGAATGTGTTTCAGAGATACCAGGTGAACTAAAACTGGTAATCTAAACTGTGTTTAATTACAGTATTCCTCAGGGCATGTTTGGTATGATTTGTATCCATATTTCATGGTGAAAGATGTGGTGATATCATAAATATCATATAGGTTTAGGAAACATCATTTACAATCTATGTTGCAATATGTGCTCTTTACACACACATGCTGGCACCCCCTGGTTTGCATGGGAGACCTTTTGCCTTTTGGTTCCCACTGACTCATTCTCAGGAACTTAATTAACATACAGTTCCTTAAGGTGAGCTAGTCAGCTGGGGGTCCATCCTGCCATAAACCACATGGTTTCATTTCCATTTGGTATCCTGGTCACTATACATTTCAAAGTGGCTCAGGGGTATAAGAGGATCTGCTTGGTAGAGAGAAGAGGCCTTATAACATCAGGAGAGAGAAAAAGGCTGGTAACATCAGAAATGGGCTTGTAACATCAGAAGGGCCTTTTGCCATAGATGCTTTTCCATCACACATCCTATGTCCGTGACGTTGACCAACACTTTGTAAGCTATATTTGTTTCTGTTTTATGTATAACTTGATTTGTGATTTCGTGTATTAAATTAATTTGTTATTCTATTTCTAAATACTCTATGTTTATGTTTTGTATGTTTACTAGGAATAGTTTCTTAAGCTAAAAGTGTATAGTGCTTTAGACAAATTTAAAGTCAACCTTTGACAAGCTAAAAGTAAAGGCTAATACTTGCAAGTTTAAACAGAACTTCTGACAAGTAAAATAAGAAAGGCCTAGGCTTGCACGTTGATAGAAACCTCTGAACGAAATTCTGGTTCAATAAAGAAGCTAAATACAAGTCTCTGACATAGGAATGTCATTTTAATGAAAGATTGGCTTGAAGCTGCTTTAGAGTAAATTTTATTAGAACACTGAGTTTAAACATTTCTAGCAGTAACTAGAAGATTATTCTATTGGAGTCAGATAATCAATTAAATGGAGTCAGATATTTAAATCATAAATGAAAACGCGCATTAACCTTCGCTGCACCTATTTCCGTTGTTGGTAATAGGAGAGCAGTGGGCTAAGTAATTAACCCTTTATATATTTTAGCCCTACATCACCAAGTTACTGCCCCAGTACAAACTGTGCGGCACAAGGTAAAATGCAGAACAAGGGGGAAACAATCAAATGCAGCTCATACTCCTGTTCAGGTGGGGAAGAGGAGGCCCACATAGCGAATGCTGTGAACTGCCCTGCTGCAACTGTAATATGCAGGAAAGTGTAAAAAAACTGGACATTACGCTAAACTGTGCCGATCCTCACAATCAAATACGCGCAAGGTCCAGGAAATTGAACTGCCAGAGGTTACTGTACTGTACACAGAATATACAGCATCCCATATATCCCAGCATTACAAGCACAGTGACTATATCGACTTCTGACTCGCACACTTGTGTGGTGGATTTGATTGTTGACACAGGGTCCTCTGTCTCTATCCTTCCTCACAGCACTTATGCACACCATTTCAATAACATTGCGCTGATGCAACCCACAGCCAGGATTGCAACATATTCAAAAGCTCCCATTCCTGTTTTTGGGTGTTTGTCCACAAATGTTTCCCTAAACATGCTCCTGCTACATACTTCATTGTGGACAAAGGGACACCACTCATAGGGAAGGACCTAATGTTTGCACTGCATGTGAGGATTGAAAACAAAGTCATGCCTCCTAATACCTTTCCTGTATCTACTTCCCTTGCGCCAGTCTTACAGTGCATTGTTGCTGAGTCAACAGAGTGTGGATGTGCCAAAAACTTTACACACCATGTAAAGATAGATGAGACCATTACACCAGTGTGCCAAAAACTTTGCCATCTTCCACTCTCTGTCCGGAGTGCTGTGTCAGAGGACTTAGATTGAAGCAGCTGGTGTGATAGAACACATCGCCTCTGCATGGGTGTCACCAACTGACACCCTGCCCTAAAAGGCGCTATTATTTTCACTACAATTGACCTGACTAATGCTTACTACCAAGTGCCATTGCACGAGGATAGTCGTGACCTCACTGCCTTCATTATCGATGATGGATCGTCGACGATCGACTGTGCTGTTTTTGCTGTGTCCCTTATGGGCTAGCTTCAGCCCTGGCTGCATTCCAGAAGATGATGACCATCATCCTAGCTGGCTTACCAGTGGTTGAAAATTACCAGGATGATATTATCATCCATGTATGTGACATGCCTGCACACGACAAAGCACTCCAAGCTGTCTTACAGTGACTGGAAGTTGCTGGCCTGCAGCTCTTCTTGCGTCACACTGTGTCAGCTGAGGGTCTCCTTCTTGATGAGTCATGTGTACAGGTGATCATCAATGCCCCTGCACCTTCTGATGTACTTACCTTGCACTCCTTACATGGACTGATGTCTTTGTACAGTAAGTTTATTCCTGATTTTGCCACTGTTGTTGCTCAGGTGCGCGCATGCCTGCAAGATGCAAGTGGATTCAGCTGGTCAAAAGAGGCTGAGCAAAGCTTGACTGAAGTAAAACCACTGTTAGCAAACAGCCCTGCTCTGGCTTTATTCAACCCCACACTACACATCATTGTATCCACAGACACTTCTAACTATGGGCTGGGAGCCATACCCTGCTGATTGTGTCAATCAGCAGGGTATCATTTCTGTGTGTGTGTGTGTGTGTGTGTGTGTGTGTGTGTGTGTGTGTGTGTGTGTGTGTGTGTGTGTGTGTGTGTGTGTCCCTGGGCATGGCACTCTACTTCTCGTGCTTCCTGATTGAACTAATGTACTCACCTACTCCTCATTAGAGTTGGGTGGTATTGACCTATATGACCTGTATGCACCGCACCGAATCAGAACGCAGATTTCGGTGCCTCATTTCGGTGCCACTTAAATGCCTGAGCTGTTGATTTAAATACTTGCCCTCTGGTACTCCGAAACGGACATAAGAAGCATCATCACCGCACGTGATGCAGTGTGTAGCGTATGATCTATGCTCAAACTGATTTCTACATTAACCCAAACTAAACATAGAGTAACCCCGAGAGGCCTCCTTTGACCAGATGCACCTTTGGAATGCAAAAAGTCTCTCTGGGACCCACACAGGACTTACCCCTGCAATAAAAGAAACCTTTGATGACTGAACGTCTGGGAAACTTCATGATTAGTTCGTCAGCAGGGATCCACCACACACACACACACACACACACACACACACACTTACTTTACGACAGACACACACGCACACACACACACACCCACGCTTACCTTACACACACAATGGAGAAACCCCTCTCTTTTCAATGTAACGTGTAATTATATGTAATTATTCCATGTCTAAATAGTGTGATGTTATTTTGTTTACATATATTGTGTGTTTAACTAACCTTAATGACTTTAGATAGTTTAATCTAGCATATCATTTTAAATGTCTGTAACCAGGTTTTATTTGTAATATTCTTTACAAATCCATCGAATTTGGTATGTAGTTAATCGTCTCGAGATACCCGGATTGATTATGCATATCACATTGCAGTGGGATACATCATTTCATGTTTTTCCTTTAATTTCATTTATAACACGGTATAGACCGGCTCCTCCCTCGACATTTAAATTAGGGTCCGAGACCAGACAAAGAGAGTCATCCGGACATGCAAACCTAACTTCCTGATTGGCCCATAGCCCAAAGAGGCGTGTGCGTTGGTGTTGTTTTTAAAACAACACCACGCTCACTTCACTTCGGATTTGAGTTTGACTTCACTTCTCAACTTCACTTCTTCCGGTTTCTCTCCCCCGGGGCCACGTGCCCCGGGAAGAGGAAGCCAGGATCTCTCTCTCTCCGGACACAAGATGCAACTACCTCCGGGCTCACGCCTTTTCAAACAACAACAAACCAGCAAACTCTACACGACCTCGCACAAACTCTCAACCTTGAGGCTATGCAAGTATAGTTAATGACCTATATCTGCGTTAAGATTGTACCCCTGTGTTACAGGAGAATTAAGTTCGTGCTGGTTCTGAAAAAGGCTAATTAGTTGTGTTTTTGTCTGCTTCCCTTTCTTTCATTACTCTCTCTCTATCCCTTTTCTCTCCCTGTATATAGATGTGTATATATGTATGTTTTGCTTAGAGTTAGTCGTGTGTATCCATAGTCACATATAGCTATTAAAATCTATTATCACACGCTTGATTTTCTCTGTTTTGTTGATGGGATGAGTCAATTAAACGCTGCGATCTCGATTACCTGCTCTATCTTTAATAACAAACTCCGTGAGTTAATTCTTCCTGGCCAGAAGGATAAACTCACTCTTTAGAGTTCATAAAGCTGATCTAGGCCACATACATAGTCATAATTAATTATAATCCGTTGTAGTTAATTATCTATATGTATATGTGCACCTATATAAATTCCCTTTCATGGCTGATGTATATTTATAACTGGTCACAACACGCATTGATTAGATATATAGATATATTTCACGCCACTCGAGCTAATTCCTCACATAAATTGGAGAATACATTTAAACGTGTTAAACATCTTTTTTTATTTGTTACTGGTGGAGAATATTATTTTAAACGTTGCAGATTCATCTGAGTTACTACACATTCCTGTAGATAAGGCGGGCACGCTTTAAAACTCATCTGCTTTAAAAAGGTGTGTTGAATCCAAGCGTGCGCTTCTGTTTCGTTTCACGTTTAAAGTTGATCCATTACATTATTCTGGTGGAAAAGAATAATGTGTAATAATGCCCCTTTTTGTAGAAATTTTCGCTACTTATAATGGTGCAGAATGCGGGCAGTGTTTTAAACTTTATTTCCTGAACAATTCCGTTTCAATCTAAGCGTGTTTTATTAGATTTTTGTGCTATTAGATGTGTGTATTTGCGCGCCCTCGCCAGGTGAACCGAGTCGGCGAGTGAACCGAGTCAGTGAGCCGAGTCAGTGAGCCGAGTCGCAACGCGACTCCCCTCCCCCACTCCGTGATAACTGAAAAGCTTAAAGCTCATTGTTTGTGTAGCACGCTAAAAGCGCGTATTTTTTTGACAAATTTAGCTGCGGTTAGGTGCTTAAAGTTAAAACTGCAGTCATAACATTAAACTTGTGTCTGAAGACGATAAAATCGCAGAACAGCACATTTTTAATTGTGTAATCGCCTGGTAAGAATGAAGAAATCTTCTTCCAGCGCAGTAAGAGATTGATTTGAGCGATGTTCCTCTTATCTTTCTAAAGGCCTTATTATTATACCGCTAGATCCGATTCATTGCGTAGGACCAATGTACTCGACTAAGCGATGTCACTCCCGTCGGCGCACAATCTTGGCGTAGCTAACCAAAACGCGCACCGTGTGCATATCCAATCAAAATCACTACTGCAAATATTTGATTGATATGTATAAGGGAGCCCTCTGCACTCTGATCAAGTGTAAGATTTAGACAACGGCGAAGAAACCCCGTTGTGATTTTGTGTGCATGGCAGCGAAAAAATCCTGCCCACATTTCTTGTGCATAAATAGCACAAAAGGATCCCTTCTGATCTAAAAGTTCTCCGTTCTCATGGTCCAGCATGAAATCGCCATTAAAGCCATCTTCTAGGAAACGCGCGTCGATTTCACTTCCTGTCTGAGTTTAGGGGGGGTAGGGCGCAGTACCTCTGACTGACCACCAGAGGGCCGCCCTCTTGAGCGTCTAACGCGTGGTAACCTAACCCCCTCCTTACTCACTGTGGCGTAAGCCCACCGTCGCCACCTTGTGGTCCTTCTTAGCTAGGTCCACTCTACTTCCCTTTTAATTTCATTTGACTTCTCTTTATTTCAATTTCCCCCTTGCTACCTTAATTTTATTTCTAGTCTTTTGGACTACTATTGGGGTTTTTCCCTTTTTATATTCTAACTTCTTGCATTTCTTATTTCATTTTTATCACCATTCAGTAACTCTTTTATTTCAGCCTCTCTTACGATGCACGCTCACTTAGTTTGAACTAAAGCCAAGTTTAAGTAAGATGTAAATCAGGCTTCTGTGTTGTCCATTAGTGCCTCCCTCTTAGTAGGACTTCTCCTCAGGACATTCACAGATAGATAAGGCTTCCTTCTCTTTTCACTTTTAGTTCGTACCTCAAATTTTCATGTACAGTTCAGTATTTCCTTATTTCTATATTTCTATCTTTCTCATTAATTGAGTGAGTCTGATTACTATAGGTATCAGCTTTATCTTTTACCCTACACCCGCTTTAATTTATATTTAATTTAAACAAGGTTTAAATCGAAATTTTAAATTAATATCAAGTTACATTTGTTCAGCCATTTGTATACTTGCAGGTAATGCTCCCCTTAGTGCTCTGCGGAGAAGCGACGGTTGTCCCCAGGTTGAATTCGGTGAAAGGAGTCGCCTGGACTGGCGGACCCAGCGCTGGCTGTGAGTGTGCGCGTCGGACGCCTCGGCCCTCGTACCATCGGTAGGCGGCACGCGGTCGACATCAGCACTTGAGCATTCCAGGTGAAAAGGCAGACGAGGCCAACTGACCACCAGAGCAGTTGGGTTACGTACCCACAGTAAGGCTCCGTACCGACGGACCTGCCCGTCTGGCACAGCTTGCCACAGAGGCAGCTGACCCCAAAAAAGGTTTTAGGAGGAAACCTGATTCCGGCTCTGCAGCCTGGCAGTTGGCATGCCTCACCTGACCGCTGCCCAATTGTGCTAAAGGTCATAGCTGGTTGAGTGGTCGCACCATGGTACGGGAAAGCGAGGGGCCCTGAGTCACACTGCAGCTGAGTGTTTGGGGACCGTCAGGTAGGTTGGCTTCACCACTGATTCTCATCTGAGCAACCTCAATTCACCCCAGGCATAGCTAAAGGGCATACGGCCCATCCACTTAGTATAAGCCATGACATCTCTGATTATTTAAGTGTTGGCCCAGCTCTCTCTCTCTTAAGCCACACCATCTCCATAGGGCTTATGACTCAACAGCGCCCCCACTCCGGCAGGCCTGTCATAAACCCTATGCGTGATAGCTAACTTAAGTCTTCTATTTTCCTCTAACTATACCTGTTTTCATTTACATCTCGCTTTACATTTCCCTCCTCTAATTGTTCCAGTTTTGTTTTCTTTTGTGTTAGCTGCTGTTCTGTTGTGACTTATCTCCCAAAGTTCACATACAGGCAGAGCCTATGAGAACCAGCAAGAAAAAAGCTAAATGCTAGATTGACGACCCAGGCAGCCAGTGTCTTCAAGACGACCCACTAGGCTACTGCCTGTCCAAATTCCTATTTAGATCCGGTGTGTACCCACACAAATTGGCCCTCCCTGGCCACTTACGGCCAAAAACCATAATTATCTGGCCTATGTACTACTAACTGTCTACATCAGTTAGCCAAATTTGTATACTCCCTGCGTACCAAATTCAGTATCACTGTAGCTCATTAATTCTGCGCGGACTTGTGTGGCCTTTGGTGTTCTTTCTCTCTCGCCAACAGTGAGCTACCGTGTCCCGATCATCCGGTCCCACCACTCACTGGGACCACCTCGAGACCTGGCTGTGTGTCGCGACGACTGTGTTCCTGCTCCAAGCTGCTGGCGACCTACAGCACCTAAGCAGAGAGCAGCTGGACGACGACGTAAGAGGACAGACGGCCCACAATCTGATCCAGAACCCCAAAGGATGGGCAGAGATCATTGGGAGCCTCGCACACCACCTCGTTGCCCAGGCACGACTCAGCGAAACGAGCAACGTCCACCTGGAGCAAGAAGCAGCAGCGCGCTCAAGCTCCAGAACGAGGAGGCCTGAAGGAACCAGGCCCACGCTCAAAGCTGCCTAAATCAGCATACTCCTCGAGACCCTGAACCGGCGCGGGACAGAAGGTGAAATGGACCCAGAGCTCCGAGAGGCAGTGGAAAAACTACAAAGGGCCTCATGCAGAGACCAAGCACCGAGAGCAGTTGGAGAGAGAATCCAGAGAGGAACTCATCAGGAAACTCCAACAAGTGAAGCTCTCCTAACCAGAGCAAAAAGTGAACTGAACAGAAAGGAACGCTAAGGTCAAAGCCTGCAAAAACAACCTGCTGGCGACCCGAGCTGAAAGCCATACTTCAGCACAACCAGGGTACACATTCACAGATGAACTTAACACCGTTCACAGAGAACTGAACTGGTCATACCTCCTGCAAAATGACCAGAGAAGGTAAACGCTCACCACAGAGTTTTCCTTGACCAGTGGGCGTAAGCCTCCCAGCCACCAGTCCCTAATTCCAAAAGGGGGGGTGGAAGCCCACTGCTCAATGTGTCGCCAGGCAGAATCCACAAGGCCTACGCCAAGCAGAGGACTGCTGCCGAAAAGGCTGTGGAAGAAACCAACCATTGACCCTGTCTCTGAACTGGCCCTAGAGGGCGCACACACAAACACACATCGAGATGGACCCTCAGCCTGAGGAAGCAAAGGCTGAGGACATTTGGGAGCCACCCACTGATCAATCAGTTTGATCCACTTGTCATCCGATCACCATGACGACTGTTGCCCAACGATGTCCACACCTGGACACCCTTGTCCGAAAGGGGGGGAATCTGTAGCGTATGATCTATGCTCAAACTGATTTCTACATTAACCCAAACTAAACATAGAGTAACCCCGAGAGGCCTCCTTTGACCAGATGCACCTTTGGAATGCAAAAAGTCTCTCTGGGACCCACACAGGACTTACCCCTGCAATAAAAGAAACCTTTGATGACTGAACGTCTGGGAAACTTCATGATTAGTTCGTCAGCAGGGATCCACCACACACACACACACACACACACACACACACACACACACACACACACACACTTACTTTACGACAGACACACACACACACACACACACACACACCCACGCTTATCTTACACACACAATGGAGAAACCCCTCTCTTTTCAATGTAACGTGTAATTATATGTAATTATTCCATGTCTAAATAGTGTGATGTTATTTTGTTTACATATATTGTGTGTTTAACTAACCTTAATGACTTTAGATAGTTTAATCTAGCATATCATTTTAAATGTCTGTAACCAGGTTTTATTTGTAATATTCTTTACAAATCCATCAAATTTGGTATGTAGTTAATCGTCTCGAGATACCCGGATTGATTATGCATATCACATTGCAATGGGATACATCATTTCATGTTTTTCCTTTAATTTCATTTATAACACGGTATAGACTGGCTCCTCCCTCAACATTTAAATTAGGGTCCGAGACCAGACAAAGAGAGTCATCCGGACATGCAAACCTAACTTCCTGATTGGCCCATAGCCCAAAGAGGCGTGTGCGTTGGTGTTGTTTTAAAACAACACCACGCTCACTTCGCGGCGGATTTGAGAGTTAGACTTCAGAGTTTGACTTCACTTCCCAACTCCACTTCTTCCGGTTTCTCTCCCCCGGGGCCACGTGCCCCGGGAAGAGGAAGCCAGGATCTCTCCTTCCGGACACAAGATGCAACTACCTCCGGGCTCATGCCTTTTCAAACAACAACAAACCAGCGAACTCTACCCGACCTCGCACAAACTCTCAACCTTGAGGCCATGCAAGTATAGTTAATGATCTATATCTGCGTTTAAGATTGTACCCCTGTGTTACAGGAGAATTAAGTTCGTGCTGATTCTGAAAAAGGCTAATTAGTTGTGTTTTTGTCTGCTTCCCTTTCTTTCATTACTTTCTCTCTATCCCTTTTCTCTCCCTGTATAAAGATGTGTATATATGTATGTTTTGCTTAGAATTAGTCGTGTGCATCCATAGTCACATATAGCTATTAAAATCTATTATCCCACGCTTGATTGCCTCTGTTTTGTTGACGGGATGAGTCCATTAAACGCTCCGATCTCGATTACCCACTCTAATTTTTAATAACAAACTTCGTGAGTTAATTCTTCCTGGCCAGAAGGATAAACTCACTCTTTAGAGTTCATAAAGCTGATCTAGGCCACATACATAGTCATAATTAATTATAATCCGTTGTAGTTAATTGTCTATATGTATATGTGCACCTATATAAATTCCCTTTCATGGCTGATGTATATTTATAACTGGTCACAACACACGTTGATTAGATATATAGATATATTTCACGCCAGTCGAGCTAATTCCTCATATAAATTGGAGAATACATTTAAACGTGTTAAACATCTTTTTTATTTGTTACATGAATTGCAACTGGTGGAGAATATTATTTTAAACGTTGCAGATTCATCCGAGTTACTACACATTCCTGTAGATAACGCGGGCACGCTTTAAAACTCGTCTCCTTTAAAAAGGTGCGTTGAATCCAAGCGTGCGCTTCTGTTTCGTTTCATGTTTAAAGTTGATCCATTACATTATTCTGGTGGAAAAGAATAATGCATAATAATGCCCCCTTTTTGCAAATTTTCGCTACACCCACCACAGGGTTGGTGGTAGCGGTAGCTTGGTGGTTAAGAAGTTGGGCTACTGATCGGAAGGTCATGAGTTCAAATCTCAGCACCGCCAAGCTGACACTGTTGGGTACTTGAGCAAGGCCCTTAACCCTCAATTGCTCCCTGGGCACTGCAGCAAAAAACAAAAAGGGTGCCCACTGCTCCGGGTGTGTTCACGGTTTGTAGTGTGTGTGTGTGTGTGTGTGTGTTCACTACTCACAACTCCTAATGTGTGTGCACTAACTTGGATGGGTTAAATGCAGAGGACAAATTCCAAGTATGGGTTACCATACATCGGCCTTCACATGTCACTTTCACTTTTCACTTTCACATCTTCCTCACAGACCAGAAGTGCAGGTTAAATAGCAGGAGGGGGGCTGCAGGATGTGCAGATGGTTGCATGTAGTGCACATCAGAGTGGGGGAGAGGTGTGAGACCGGGCCTTCCAAACCTGGTGTAAAACACATTCAGTTCGTCAGCCAACTGCTGATTCTCAATAGAGCTGGGGTAAGGTGTCCTGTACTTGATGATGTATCTCAGGCATCTCCACACAGATGCAGGGTCTTTGGCCAAAACCTGGTTTCTCAGCTTTCCAGAGTAGCACCTTTTAGCCACTCTGATCTCCTTTGTTAGTGTGTTCCTGGCCTTGTTGTACAAGACTTTATCCCCACTTCTGTAAGCATCCTCTAGGGCATGATGAAGCTTTCTGAGTTTAGCTGTGAACCATGGTTTATAGTTATTGTATGATAAGAATGACTTAGTAGGGATGCACATATCCTCACAAAAGCTGATATATGATGTTGCAGTGTCTGTGAGGTCGTCCAGGTCTGTGGCTGCAGCTTTAAAAACACCCCAATCAGTGCAGTCGAAGCAGGCTTGTAGATCCCGCTCTGCTTCGTTAGTCCATCTTTTTGCAGTCCTTATTACAGCTCTCACGCCACTGACCCGAGTTTAAGCCCCGGCCTCGACGACACTCACTCAAGCCCACTCACTCTCAGCCTCGCTCCCCCACCGTGGCGCATTGACTGAGCAATCAGCTTCCATACTGTCGGCCTGAATTCGAAACCCCTTATAAAAATAATAATTTCTAACCCTTAGCACTGGCTATGTACCTACATAATTTAAACTAGCAGTTATCAAACCCCTTATTAAAAAACCTGACCTTGACCCCTGTCAACTGTTCAGCTATAGACCAATATCAAATCTCCCCTTCATCTCCAAGATCCTAGAAAAGGTTGTAGCACAGCAGCTATGCTCATACCTACATAGGAATAACATTCATGGAATGTATCAGTCAGGATTTAGGCCTCATCATAGCACAGAGACAGCACTGGTTAAAGTGCTAAATGACCTACTACTGGCCTCTGATAAGGGTTGTGTCTCTTAACATTGTCTCTTGTGTTGCTTGACATTAGTGCAGCTTTTGCTACCATTGATCATACTATTCTCCTTGGTAGACTAGAAAACGTTGTTGGCATTAAGGGAACGGCCCTCTCCTGGCTCAGGTATTCTGTTTTAGGCCCACTGCTTTTTCCTTTATATATCCTACCTCTGTGTCAAATTATTTGTAAACATGGAATTAGCTTCCACTGTTATGCTGATGAAACACAGTTGTATGTTTCAGTTGTATGCCTGATGACAGACACCAGCTTAATAAAGTTGAGGAATGGGTAAAGGACATTAGACACTGGATGCTTAGTAACTTCCTTTTACCTAATTTAGGCACTTATACTAGGACCACATGCAGCTAGAAGTAAGCTTTCTGATTACATAGTAACGCTGGATGCCATGCTACTCTGAATGCGCCAGCTATGTGGACTGTTTTTGCTTGTGCTTGTTTAGTTTACATTTTAGTTACAGTTTGTATTCCTGAACACCTAGGTTCACGTTTCCATCAAAACAGCAGTTACGCTAAATTAAGCACAGGACCACAGATTTAGTTGGGTTTGGGTATACTCATGGATAGGTGCACATATCCATGAATATCAAAATTGGCTACTTCACACTGGCGCAGGTATTAGCATTCAATTCTATATTAATCACTCAGAGATATGTTTGCTATTAGAAGGTAAATATTTATGCAAATCAATTCACCATTTAAATTTCTGTTCAATCAGTTAAATCTCTCATGTTGACCTTTCCTCTTCCTGCTCTGGTTGACTCCTCCTAAAGAGGGGTGTTGCCTAAGACACATGCTTTTAT